>NHTE02000073.1:13408-74463 GCA_002168265.2 Fusarium euwallaceae | reverse complement strand
ATCTTATACTCTTTACTAATATAAACCTAATATAACCGGTTTATCTCTTAGGAATTATACCGACCGTTATATAACTAGCTCTATAGCCATTAACTGCTTTGAAGCTAAACTACGATTGGGCACAAGAAATAACGATAGAAATAGACGCTGCGATAACTTGCAAGCCTTGCAGGCACTGATGTGATAAACCCCTCAAAGCATCACGCATGCGTTTTAGCTACCACAACATGCTTGGTCAAATGCCTATTCAGATTTAGACCAGGGTAGAATAAAAGAGGAGCTCACAAGGGCTAGAAACGATTCCTCATGTGAGTAGGATACTTAAGTTATGTGAGTTCTATGAGAAGTACTGGCTTCAAAACAATCAGTGTCCCTGGTGCTCAACCACACCGTCACGAGCCCAATCGCTACTGGTTGTCTCTCCTTAAGCCCCGTTGTCAGTCGGTCCGAGGTTCGGGCACGACCCATCGATGCGAATCTTGGGCTGGTTCACCGCAATGTTCTTCACCCAGTGGATTCCATGAATCGACATACTGGGGACAAAGTTGAATATTCCTCTTCTGGGTGGTTAGTGAACATATCCTCAGAAGACGGGGAAAAGGAACGCGGGCTGACCCAATAGCTAGAATGGTATGAAGCTCAAATGCAGTCTTGGACCGGTACACCATCGAGGTCAAGACTACCTCGATAAACTCTTTCCACTCCTTCTGGAGTGAGGGGATCGTAAAACCTGAGCCTTGCTGTGCATAGAAGGTATCAAATTCCCCAAACAACTCGTACAGCGCCTCGTAGGTATCACAGAACTTTTTCCAAATTATCGGGTCATTCATGTATCGAAACACCATGCCTGAAGTTAAAGAGCATGGTCAGAAACGGAGGGGAGAGCTGGGACGAGTATGAAAAGAGAACGTACCCATCTCTTTGGTGGCCAGGAGCTTCTGCTCAGATGACATTCTTGCGTATGAGCCCAGAGCTGAGGACTGCTTACCGCCAAACATGGCCCCCTTCATATTATTTGGCCGGGCCTTGAAGATTGTTAGGCGGTCGAGGTGAGAGGCGTTGCCGAGCTCAGAAAGCAGTAGGAAGATGAAGGCCCTGGATTTCCCGCGTAGCTGCCAAGGCCATGACTTGTCTGCCCTCAGAATCCATTTGACGGTCCAGTCACAGGGTACCTTGGGCGTAGGGTTTTGTGGAGTCGGCCTCTGATTTACAATCTTGCCCTTGTCTAGCCATTCTGTGAAGAAGTCGCCGATGAGCTGGCCTTCGAAGACGTGCTCGGCTGTGAGTTGGCCATCTGTCAGTGAACTTCCCCAGGTCAATATTCTGACTACAGCAAACTCACTCTGATAGTTGGCCCGGACCTCCTCTAAACCGTTTGCGTCTCTGATCCACGCGGTGTCGTGCGGCCGCAGGGCGTCGACCTCCCAGTCGGAGCATGACATGGACGTATTGCCCCAGTAGCGTGAAACGTCATCCCATTTATTGCCTTCGATACCCTCCCATTGGTGTTTCGCATTTTCCGGGAACGATGGATACTTATATGCCTTGGCGTGTAGCGCGAGTTTTCTCACGCCAGCCCCCCTCGACCCGAGACAGACGCTGACTGTCTTGGGTGACATTGTTGCTTCGCCGTCTATGCGGCTTTCCAGCCTAGACAACTGCTGGCCGTTCATAGGATCTGGCTGTCCCCTCCTGGACAGCGAGCTCGCTGACTGATATCCTGGCCAGGGCCAGGGGCCCCCGGTGTCGACTTCTGGCTTGTAGCTCTCGTAGTCGGGAATGTCAGTGTAACCAAGCTCAAGGTCCATATTGGCGCAGCCGCAGCAGGGGGTCTTGGTCTTGCGGTTCTTGCCACAAACCAGGCAGGTAGGGCACGACAGCTCTTCATCGGAGCCCTCGATTGCCTTGGCGGCTTCCTCGTCCATGTATGTCAGTGGGTTGATGTTGGAGTCGGAGCCGTAGCCCCATGCCATATCCGCGCCCAGAGATGGCTGATCCTGGTAGCACGAACTGTCGCCTCCTTTTTCTTGCTGTTGCATGTTAGAACCGCCACTGCAGAGAGGTTGAAGGCATAGTGAAGGTGCTCCGCGACAGGGCTGCAGTACTTACGCCATCGCTGACAATGTAGGGAAGAGCTTCAGACTCGCTCCAGCCAATTGTTTTACTGTTGGGCAGAGATAGATTAGTGTTGACCATCCTTACCACAGAGGATGGTGACTTACTCGTCGTCCATTTTGTAGTTCTGGAGTGCGATAGTTCTATATATACGATATGTGTTAGCTAACTGGCCTTTTCGATACGGTCAGAAAGGGGTCGGGTATAGGGAACCCACGAAACGCTAGTATTCAGACACGTCTCAGGGGTAAAGTCAGGAGACGGGAAGAAGCTCCACTCCGTGACCGTTCTGTAATCCATCGACATCTACTCCCATTAGCCAAGAATATTTGAACAACCCCACTGGGCTCTAGATGGAGGCAGAACAAACATCGATAATCGGAATGTTGAGATGGCGCCGGTCGCTGAACAATCCTAGATCAATCTTTAGGCCGAAGCTCAAGAAAGCGCCAAGGACAAACCGGCCCCCAGCACCCCCGGAGTTGTGGATGATATTGTCGTTACCCATCGAGACCCTGTTACTCTCACGGTCGACGTTCCTGGTGCCCAGCTTGTCCGACTGGTTGGGTGGGAAGTTCACATTAAAGCCTCCAAAGTCCGACTTGATGCGAGTGCTGAGCTTCCCGTCAAAGTAGGGGGCGCTGTCGCTAACGGCTTCCCCGTCGGTGTCATTGAAGGATGCAAGCGTATAGTCGATCTTGTAGTAAGGTTGGAAGGACAGCCAGCTATTACCAGATGGGTGCAGTGTGTGGCCCTTGAGCTTGACGGGCTTGGTCTCGGTGGATGTTGGATTGCCCTTTTTAGCCAGATCAAAGTCAACCTCGCCGACACCTCCGATAGAAAAGTTGAGATCTGACTCTCCGTCGACGTTGAGCCAGCCATTGGCTTGTTTCACATCCAGTATGTTGCGCAGTTCGGCCTATATTTGGTTAGATCCTCTCCATACCTACTTGCTTGTTCAAGGCTGACATACTATCATGGAGAAGCCGTACGTAAAATCGGCTTTGATCTTGCCTCCGACATGGGCTCCAAAGCCAAGCTCGTAGTCCTCCCCTTCAAACTCGCAATCCTGGGCCGTTTCCCAGAAGAGAGGAGTGTCAATCTCCTCGTTGACAAATCTCTCGCCATCGCTTTTATGCACCTCGGCATCCTGGTACATGGTCCGCCAGTCGGCCTGGCTTTCGGCAAAAAAGCGCTTTGCAATCCTACGATGCAAAGAATCGCCCGCCTGGATTCCTAGGGAGTCGACAGCGGCATTCCAGTAGCCTCCGACGTTGGAGTAGTCCACGCGGACCTTGAGGTCCCCGGTGTCTCGCCTCGTCTTGTTCAGGTTCATATCAAAGGCGAAGTCAAACACCTTTGACGTGACAGCTCTGCGTGATTGGGTGGACGGCAGGCTCTGATCTGTGAGAGAGTTTAGTGACAATAGAACTGGGGGAGACTGAGGCATAGGTTCCAACCTTTGGACTCTGTTAGCGAGATGGCTCGTGCTAGCGAGTTGGGGGCACACTATGCGTGCAGCTGTCAGCAAGATCAAGTAGGTAGCCGGGGGCGTAGTGGTCAACTAACATTGTCGGGCATCTCGACAATGGTTCCTTCGACACCTCGCTCCATAATCCGGAAGCAGCCCTCGACGTTTTCACTGAAACACACGACCCTAGCTACTCGGGTCTCGTTCTTGGGTTGCTCGAGCACGTCTGCAGGGCAGTCGAGGAAGACTAGAGGTTCCGACTCGTCCTCCCGTTTCTTGAGAGAAGACACGGCCGCCGAGTCGCCCGTGATGAGGACGAAACCGAACCCAGTCTGGTTAGGATCGATCTCGCCAGCATTGGCGTTGCTGCCAAAGTTGATGAGAGCATAATCCTTTTCAGCGTCGTCAGGAGGGAGCATCTCAGCAGGGAAGATGCGCTCGAGGTCGACTAGCGAGAAAGGGGTCTTGGTGGCCCCGATGAGTTCGCCATTGGATATGGATCGCAGGGCTTCGAGGTTGGGCGTGTCGAGATCAATAGCCCATATCATGAGACCATGAAGACCCATCTTGCTTGCGTAATCAATCTTCATCTGGAAAGTCTCGGCATCATCGAAGCTGGGAAGACATCATTAGCAGATACTATGTCTGTATCTCTGTTCGAAACTTACGAGATCCAGCTGTGGCCGTCGTAGACCATGTATCGGGAAGCCGCAGTCTCATCAAAGTAAGGAGTTCCGCCGGTTTTGTCCAGTATCTCCATAATCTCTATGCCCCAGGAATTATGATAAGACGAGGTTGCACCTAACATCCCAAGGAGTTTACTTACCAGCATATGAGAGAATTCCAGCCGTGTTGGAACATCGGCCAGGCGAGCCAGGGCCCTTAAAGGCACAGCCGGGCTTCCAGCACGAGGCAGACTCAAGCTCAAACGATCGGCCATAGAAGCCCAGGCCGAGCACAATGCTAGAAGGCTCGACACCGACGCGCCAGAACTGAGCGTGATTTATTATCAGTTAAAGTCCAGAAGGCCCCTCGGCGCTCCAGTGAGACTTACCAGGTCCAATGCATAATCGATTTCCGTTAGGTTCGTATGAGATAGAACTTGATTCCCGATGGGATTATCGCTATCCCAGACACCATGTAGGTCATAGGACATAAGATTGATCCAATCAACATAGGTCTCCATGCCTTTGAGATCGAAGTGGCGAAGGTACCAGTACGAAGAAGGTGCAGTGAAAGTGATAATATAATCGCGGCCCCTGGAATTAACAGCCTCCCGCAGCTCTTTCACCAGAGCCACGTAGTTCGCACCATCCCCGTCCGCACCGCCGCGGTCATCAGCGCCGGGGTATTCCCAGTCTATCAGAGCGTTAGTCATGTTGAAATGCAGGATACCTAGAGTTGTTTCAATCTCAAGGCACTAAGTGAAGTGCTCAAGACAAAGCGTACCGAAATCTGCCAAAAAGAATCCCCATTAGCAAGGAATTCCACCCTTGTACGACACGACGATCCGAGATGATACATACCGACACCATCGTAGCCATATTCGGAGAGAAATCCCAACAGGTTGTTAATAAAGGTGGCTCGGTTCTCTTTGGTGGACGCAAGTGAAGGGAATTTATCTTGCCAAGGGCCGGGGTCACTAAATGTCCAGCCACCGAGGGCAATGACAATCTTGAGGTTAGGGTTCCGAGCTTTGACGTTGCCGATAGTCTTGTAGATAGCTGGATCGATGCCATCCATATTAGTTACTTGAAAATCAGCGTTGATGTAGCCAAAGGAAACAAAAAGATGAGTGAGCAGCTCAACGGGGATCTCTCCTGGGCCCATAGTGCCGCAGGGTTTGTCCATATTCCACGTCTCCCAGTATCCGATGACGACCTTCTGCGGGTCTGAAGCGGCTGCGTTCGGCTTGGGGCTATCGCAATTGGATTGGCAGCCGTCGTTGCAAAAGTCAGCCGTCGTGCCGCAGAAGCCGTGCTGCGAGCAGCAGACATTGAGAGGACACGTCTTGCCAGCCGTTGCAGCGAACTGACCGCACTCAGCCTTGGCGTCACAATTGGATTGGCAGCCATCACCGCAGTAATTGGGGCCGTAGCCGCACCAGCCATCTTCGCCACAGCAAGCTTCGTTGGAGCATGGCTTATCCGGGCCACAGGTGAAGTCATCCTGGCCCGTGGACGTAGCCTTTGTTGTGGCTAAGGTTGCTGCTCGGAGAGATTGCCCATGGAGGTGATGAAGATGATCATGTTTGGCATGACTATGAGCATAACCCAGGACAAGCGAGGAGTGAAGAAGGAAAGAGAGAACCACAAGTAGGTTCAAGAGTGATAGACGCTGATGGCCCAGAGAATTGGCCATGGTGTGTATTGTTCTCAGGCCTCAGAGGCAAAGAGCGAGAGAGACGGATAACGGCAGATAGTTCAAGGGATGCCATGAGCTGTCAGTTGAGGATTTGGGGTTTCGAGAGTAATAAGAAGAGCCATGCCTCGTAACTTCACAATGCCACCGGGGGACTCACTGCCGCCGATGGTAGTGATAGTGAGGGCCCCATGACGGCTGTTGTGACCTAACTCGGCCAAGTAGAGCCCCGTCTGTTGGTTCCGACTTGAGCGACCACTGTTGGTTCTACCCTTGTCCTGCTGAGTCGATATGTAACTTGCTGCCCCTGGAATTTTTGCCTTGGCTGCATACACAGAGTGGACACTGGGAAATTGCTCAGGGCTCATCCATCACGCAAGAATTGAACTGTGCTGGAGGGTATGCACACCTGCCGCCTCCTCCGTTATCTATCACAGCACAGCATTGTTCCAAAGGCTCTGTATGGTAACTTGTAACCCCTGCCCTCCATCGGATAACAAGGGAATGGATAATTCTTCCGACTCGTGTCACTCATAGCGAAAATGACCGTGGTCAATCAATTTTTCAGTCAATGGTACATAGACAGACAGACCATTGACCTCTTTCATACAAGATCGATGCGGCCTGATGTATGTATCCACATTACTAAGGCATGGAGCGAGCGCCACGCTAGGTAGGGTAGGGTAAGCTGTACTGACAGGGAGTCTTGTAACAGTCCCCTACTGCTCACCGCCGTCGAGGTCCCCTGCGGTGTTGTTGGTTGTTGGTTGTTGGTCGAACGTCGGTAATGACAATACTGCACCTCGGCCTCTTGGCAAGAGCGATTACAAGGCTTCATGCCCGTGATACTTTCATGACTCGATCGCCTTTCCACATTGAGCGACAAAAAATGTCTGGGGGTCAATGCCGGTGGCCGGTCATCTCCGTGTCTGCAGCTCAGATCCACCCCCATTGATCAGTCAAGTCTCCGAGTGGTCCTTTCAAGCTGAACAGGTTTACAATCAAGCTCGAGTGGATCCTGTAGTGTGGGTGGGACTATCTCGCTACACATGAACGGCTCCGCGGAAGAGAAACATACGCGAATCGACGGAAGCTGGTGTTTTGTCTTGCCGCTCCGCCGCTTTCATCTCACAACCCTCAATACCCAGCCCAGCCGTTCTCACTTCGTTTATTTCTAGTCCTAGCTTGATCTTTTTCACTCGTTTATCCTTATACTTGCAACTTACACCCTCTACAATACATTCTGTCAAGCCTCTCTCTCCTCTAGCATGAGGTCCGTTGGTTTGCTGAGCCTCTCGCTCTTGGCCACTCGCGCCGTTGCATCGGGCACCCATGCCTGGACGCCTCGGGCAGCGAATGATCAGAACTGCGAGCTGTACTCTGTCAAGGACGGTGATACCTGCCTCAGCATCATCAGCCGGACCAATGTTACGTTCGCACAGATCATCGCCTGGAACCCTGATATAGACAAGCAGTGCGCGTGAGTTGCCTAGAGGTAAATCCATCACCATCAGGGTCGACTGACATTCAGACATGTAGAAATATCACTGCGTTTGCAGGTCAAGATATCTGTGTCAGCAACCCAGAGGGGAATTACGCTATCCCAAGCAACTCCCAAGGATCGCCAACCATCGCCACTACTACTGCGTGCGTCCTTGTACTCCCCATCATTGAAAACGCTTCAAAGCCACTAACTCTGGTCGTAGTCCCATCCCGGACCCGACACCAAACGATACAACAGACAGATGTGCTGAGTACCATCTTGTCACTGCAGGGGAAGACTGCGGCGTCTTCACTGTCAAATATGACATCACGCTCAGAGATTTGTGAGTCCCCCCTCATACTTGCCGGTTCAGAACCGGAAACTAACATGACCCCAAAGCATCTTTCTCAACCCCCATGTCTGGGAGAACTGCACAAATGTCTACAAGGACTACTACTATTGCGTCCGGCCTGTAGGGTATATCTCTACATACCCGGGCTACTTGCCAACTACTTCTACCAAAGAGTTCGTCCAGACACCGTTTACGCCATTGCCGCTCGAATATGATCCCCTCGTCGGCTATGTTAGCACCAACCCTGTGATTCCGCTTGCCAATAAGACGCGCGAGGACTGCAGCTCGTAAGTTGGATCATTCACTATGTGGTGTTAGTAGCTGCTGAATTGCCTGTTTGCCCATTAGATATCTGTATCTGGCCAACATCACGGCAACCCCGAATCTTGCAGACTGTTGGTCCATGGCCATGGTGTATGACATCACCCCAGAAGTGAGTTCTTAGAACAATGACTTGTTCATCCTGGGATGTTGGCTTGCACACATCTCAGCCCATCTCCCACACCCAGCCTACAGAGCACGTCAGGTTCAAAACCGGTGCTGACTAGCGAAAAAGGAATTTATTCTCTGGAACCCTTCACTGGCCAAATCTCCGTCTAACGCATCTGATTCTCACTCTTACAATTATCCTTGCACTGTCTCAGAGAGCGTATCTTATTGCGTTGCCCTCGAGTCCGCTACCCAAGGTTAGTTTCCCAAAGCACATCTCGTTTCTTCTCTCTCAGCAAGTTCTAATCCACAGCACGAGATAATAGTCCCCGGAGAAGAGGATGTCGAAGCTCCGCCCACCCCACGTGCGGCCGGCGAGGTTGAGAATTGCACTGCCTGGTTTGCTCCCGAGTCGTACCACTCTTGCGAGTCGCTCCTCCTCACCACATGGCTCGAGTTTGACGACTTCTATCGCATGAACCCGTCTGTCAAAAGCGACTGCACCGGGTTGGCCGTTGGCACATACTACTGCATATCAACCAACAAGGACGGCAGCCCACCGTTATATGAGGACGAGGATACCACGACCACCACCAGCGCCTCGGCTACGGCCACGGGCACGGATGTTGTCACTCCCAGCCCTGTGCAGTCTGGCATAACCTCCAACTGTAATGACTTCTATCTTGTGCAGGCAGGTGACGGATGCTGGGCCATTGCCAACGATCACGGTATCGAGCTGAATGACTTTTACGGGTGGAATCCTGCCGTAAAGAATGACTGCGGCGGGCTCCAGGCTGAGGTGTACGTTTGTGTGGGCGTCAAGGACAGCACCGCCACGACGTTGGAGAACATTCCCAGCACCACACTTGGTGGCATCGGCTCGACACCCACACCCACCCAGGACGGCATGGTCACGGGCTGCAAGGACTTTTATTTTGTTCAGGCAGGCGACGGATGCTGGGCCATTGCCAATGATCGTGGTATCGAGTTGAATGACTTCTACACGTGGAATCCTGCCGTAAAGAACGACTGCTCTGGGCTGCAGGCTGAAGTGTATGTATGCGTCGGTATATAGTGAGGACGTAGGGCCGCTGGCTCTGTGGAGGGGTCAAGAAGATGCTAGGAAGAAACGAATGATTCAGGCTTGCATATATGAGATTCGAGCCTCCATTGCACTTCCTCTCCGGCAAAAGGAAGCAGAAATCCTTCATAGCTAATAAGAGACGAGAACTGACCGGCTTCGTGCCGTTATGCAATGCAAAATTTCTCCTATGTGTATAGCAATGTGTTGTTTTGCTGATGTATCGGCTTCTTCTATTTAAAGTTGGACGAAAGAAAGATACGAACTGGCCGGCTTCAAGTGTAGCTGGGACCGTTGTTATACCTATGAGATCCCGATTAGGTTGACTTAGCAGACTGGTGTATTTCATCTCTCCTATCCCAGATTCCTCAACCTGACTGTAACTCTAAGACGCACTGGAGGTTTCCGTATAGGTTTGCTGGTACCAGCTACTCTTTTCTAGGATCCCTAATTCCATCAACCGATCAATTTGCGCATATGGTCGAGTGAATTCAGGATCAAAAGTATCTAATAGGGTCCCTGTGCCTCGAAAGACGATATCCCCGAAAAAGGGATTCTCTCCGTCGCTATACATAAAGTCTTGGACCTCACGTCCAACACAGACGACTAGATCTTGAGCTATGGGGTCATTATCGACACGAATGGCTATTTTTGGCCTGGCTGCAGCCACGCGCCCGCGCCAGCCAAGCTCGTCTCTCATGTGCTCGAGTAAGCTCTGGTAATCGCCGTTGTTTGGGAGGAAGAAGAGAAAGCTCAGCTCGACTGACTGGAGTGTCAGCGGCATTGCGAGCAGAAAATCCATCACGTCTGCCTGCTTGACGAGGAAGCGCGAAAGACAAAAATGCTGGAGGCTCGACCATGTGTCGATAGGGAAAAGTGTGCGCAGTGGGAGATGATGTTCTTCACCTCCCTCAGACGCATCCCAGAGTTCGTCGGGGATTGCGAGGTTGGTCGTGAGGCTCACGTGCCGCAGTCCCTGCGCCGTGCCAAGTGCGTGCTGCAGGAGACCACTGCGAAAAGAGGGCCAGCCTTTTCTGTCTTGGCCACCAACATGTAGAGAGAGGTCGATTCGGGAGAAGCCGGGTCGGGCCATGATGGTGACGAGATCTTTGTACTCGCTATTTTCCGCCTCGTCAAAAACGCGGCAGTTGATCCCCGTGAGAAGCTGGTTGCTATCGACGATAAACTCAGAGATGCCAGCGGCTGGGTTATCGCGTTGGTGTTGAGCAACTGCCTGGGTCACAAGGCAGAACCCACGCCACTTTGCTTTCTCCTCACCATCCCAGCTCTCCGCATAAGGATGATTAGATTGCTCCTCTGCGACTGGCCAGCCGCGAGGGATGGGATAGATTAATCCGCGTGGAAGAGAGCGAATCATAGGAGTAGGGTAAAAGGGTCTCTGAGGTTGACCGTGAGCCACAGGTGTCAGGGTGATTGTTCGCAGGTTGGGGAATCGGGGCAGCCCATATTTGAGGGCGTCGGCGTCGCTGTTTGTGCCCATGATTTGTTCTTGCTCCCGCACCAGCTTCTGATAATGCTCGTAGGACTCTGCTGGATTCAAGGGCGCCTTGAATCGCTCCTGGACTTCAAGATGGTGAGAGCGCTTCACGTCCCCACACCCATAGGACTTGACAGTATCATAATTCTCGCGGTATATGCGCCGGAACCAGAACGGAACGCCGCGTACATCACCAATGTCGTCCTCATCCTCGTCTTCATAATACTCGTCATCGCGGGTCTCGTGCGAGTAAGCCAGGCGCGCATCATCGTAGATGATCTCGATAACCTTCTTCCTGAACTCTTCATGATCGGCGACGGCCCTGAATACGCTCACATTCAGTGGGCTAGGGGACAGGAAAATGCGGCTAAGACGTAATTGAGCGGAACGGTGGAGGTGAGTACATGTTAAACGCAGGCTCTTAATGTCGCTATTTGGTAATCCAGACAGAATCTGCTCAAGGAGTTCTGGCGGGAGGTGAATAAGGCAAGTGTTCATTTGTTTAAGGCCGGATGAACTCATCGAGAAGTTGGCTGACTGGATGGAAAAATCAAGGTGTTAGATCTAAGGTAAAGACCGATGAAATCAGTTTATCTTGCGGGTTTTTATCTCCCGGGAGTGGAGCCTGGCGAATAACCGAGTCTCACGTGGATGTCTTTGGGGTGTGTTAAATGCCCCCTGCCAGGTCACGACATGGGCTCAGGGTCGGGCTTCAAGTATATTAAAGAACACATGATTAAACCATCATAGCATAACAACCTAATTAACACAGTGACCTTTTTTTTTTAAATCTTTCTACTGCCTGCAGCATAAGACTCGTATAGGCTGTATACGTAGGACCCGGGCCTGAGCGCCGATTGAGAGCCCTTTGTAATAAAATAAACAGTAGGTAAGAAAGGTAGCTTATAGGAAAGAAATATCTTCAAATTTATAAGAAATCCAAATATAAGAGACCTAGTTGCATACCTAGACTAACCCTAGCCTGGAATGCACTGCTGATAA
Organism: Fusarium euwallaceae; assembly: GCA_002168265.2. Classification (NCBI taxonomy): domain Eukaryota; kingdom Fungi; phylum Ascomycota; class Sordariomycetes; order Hypocreales; family Nectriaceae; genus Fusarium; species Fusarium euwallaceae. The sequence continues at coordinate 62,671 of NHTE02000073.1, read as the reverse complement.
ATTCAAATCAAAACCTTTTCCAAGCAAGGGACACCCGCGAACACGTTCAGAATTATCAAGAAGATTCAATCGAGACACCAATCTTCCCAACCAGTTGCAAACCACCGGTGGGAAGAAGAAAGCCAGGGTTACGGAACCAGAAGTTGCCGATACGGTTCTGGTCGCGGTAGATGTCGACAAAGAAATCCAGCTACAGGACGTTAGTTCTTCTCTTTTATAAGTTTTGGTTACTTACGTTAGTCACTGTGAGTTTGAAGCTGGCCTTTCCTGGGGTGAACAGGTCCAACTCATCGTAGTAGAAGATACCGCTGAGAAACAATCCAGTTAGTCTGTGGAACATTGAGTTCAGATCTCTACTCACTTGTTCAGTGAACTACTAAATGCCACAAAGAAACCAGTACCAGATGCGTCGAATACTGGATCAGGGCTAAGAATTCCAAGAGTCAGGGCAATTCTGGTCTTGGAAATATCGATGGTTCCATGAGCAGGAGCCGAATGCTTCCAGATTTTGTGCTCGGGATAGGGGTCGCATGAAACGAGGGATTCAAGATGAGCCCTGCCGCCAGGCTTGGATAGGGCCTCGGAAGCGAGATCTTGGATCTCCTGCTGCGTGGCGCTACGAGCATGGGCACCGCTGGTGACATAGGCTGCCAAGGCAGTGAGGAGGTCGCCGTCGACAGAGGTGGAGCTGGAGTTGACTGTCTGGATAGGGAGGTTTTGCTGCTGCTGCTGCTGCTGCTGCTGCTGGGAGAACGACATAACGGAAGCCATTGTGATAAGCTTGAGAGGGAGCTGAAAGTTTGTAGATGATTGCTTGTTGTTGGGGAAGTCTGATGAGTGTTCTGGTGTTCTAGTCTCCCGAGTCGGGGGTTTGTAAGTTTATATAGATTCTGTGACCTTCGGCTGAACCAACGCAGTGTTCAAGTCTTGTTAATGATTGGGAAACTTGTTGCAGAAAAGAATCTCAGCAATCACATTGCGATGCGCCTCAAGCACTCTTCACTTGGCGCTTAGCTAGTAGGGAAATGATCCTCAGATGGTTTAACTTGAGTGCTCTGCCGTAGCTGAAAGGTGTCTGTCTCACTTTCAGCTGGCTGTTTAGCTGTCCTCGAAGGCACGATCTAACTATGCACATATGACAATTATGCCAGGCAAACTCTCCAATCACATATTGGTATCTTCTAGTCAAGTTGGACATGACGGCTTCCTAATTCAGCTGAAGGCACAGGTAATATCGTTTCTTAGCGCTTGTGGATGAAAATCAATCATGACGCACGGTGATAGTGGCAAGCTGAGGAAATGATTTGGTGACAATGATTTGCTCAAATCCTTGCATCGTCGATCGCGTCGTGACGATCATGTTCATCGCGTGTGTGACAGGAAGTCCAGGCTCAAGAGTACTCCGAAACCATAATAGTGAAAGGCTGAAGTTGGCCGGCGGGGGCCGAGACCGCCACAACTGTAAAGTAGCTGTAGACTCACGAATTGGAACCTGAAGGAGGGTTTCTCAGCTCAATGTTGGAGTTCATCTATACCGCTTTTGGGCTGCCATGTCTCACATAAGTAAGCCTACTTTCCAATTGGGACTGCGCCATCCCAAAGCTATAGCTAGACATGCAAAAAAGACCTCAAACTTTCCTCTCTTGTACTCAATCCTTTGGCTTTGGTAATACTATTAATGCAGCGAATTGCCAAGGCTGCATCAGCATGCCTTCGAGGCCAGCCACCTAACCAAAGCTGCTTTAGGAGACTAGTGACATCACATATTGGATAGCCGCGCTTACCTGGCATTCCTAATGTCACCTAAGCCTCCCTCCCCTACTTGGTCTGGGTTAAGTTCCAGCCAATCCACTCAGCTAAGTCCAGCTGGGCCCTGAGGCTTGTAGCCTGCAGCATGTAAGCCCTCAGTTACACGGAGAGCGAATCAGTGGATTAGATTTTGATATCAGCGGTTCGATCTGGTTCTACCGTCTGGCTTCCCCATCGGCCGCGAGCTGGCTGATTGGCTGGGCTTGTTATATAACACCATGCATGTTTTAAGTTATGTCAACCTTCAGTTGTCAGCTTGCCGATCATTCCTGAAACTAGCTGGCTTGCCCTGGCCGATTCGAGACCGCACGCGAGATTTGTGAAGGGATTTAGGACCGATCTTGGGTATTGACCTAGAAATGTTGGCTGCAGATCTCTGTACGAGCTGGGACACCCTGGTCGGATCAGTTACGCCTTCACATTCTCGGTCTGTCCCGTGTCTGAACAAAGCTTATGCGTTGTCTTCATCTTCCACGTTTCATCGCCTTGAAATTCCGGCCTACGCTGAGATCTTGACAGCAACCCAGAATATCACCGGTTGCCATGTATACGTAGAATTGGAAAGGTCTGCTACCCTTTCCTCGCCGCTAGAGTAGATAGGCATCTCAGTAGCGTTTGGCCTGTTCGTAATGACTTGCGTTGTGTCTCGTCCGCTATCGCTCGATGTTGGAAAGGAGCCACTAGTGAAGCCTTGTTCTCGTATTCCAGGCAGGACAAATCCTGACAAGATCTGCAAGCCCCGACTTCGCAACTCGCGCTGAAAGCAAGAACTTTTCCTTTGGCGGCCCTGTAGGAAGGCAAGATCGAAAGCCACCTGTAATTTTACAGAGCTGAAATGTCTCGGGCAGGTCAACAGCCGGTGTGCGATGACCACGAATGGAAAGATGCTCGGTCAGTTGGTACGTGGTGCTTTCTATTGCCACAAGCATTGCTCCACTCGACTGGGCTCTTAGGGTTAGGAAGGTAGGGTTATGCTACCGAGGGCTAAGGACCTCAACTGAAGCTTGATGACTACGGTTTTCCAAAGTTGCCTGTGCCTAGGTATGTTTCCTGTACGTCCCCTCTCGGTATAAATAGCAATGTCTATATCGAACCCATCTCATCAAATTCTCAAAAGCTAATTCTCTAGGAATATCATCTATGGACCAAACTCTAACAATCCCATTCTCATCTATGACAACAAGGATGACCTGACCGTCACACACTCGTACAGCAGCCGAATTGGAACTGACACCATTTCCCTTACGTTTGTCAATCGTCCGAAGACTGAAGAGAAGCTTAACCAGCCTGGTATCTACCCTGCGGTGACCGTTGATGGCTGCATTATGATCGAGCTGTCAAGGTAGATCATGGCGAGTAATCGGAATTTTCTCTCATCTGGATAGGAGTTCAACATTGGTGCTGGAAACATCAAGCTACTGCTGCATTTATGCTGTATATTCTACAGGGTCCTATGCCAGATTGTTTGTATTTGTTCTCATATGCTAGACCGGGTGTTTTGTGAGTCTCTTATAAGAAAGATATTTGCCAAATAATACATGTGCATTGAATCATTGCTCTCATCGACAATTATCCTCGATTCATGAAGCATTCACTCCGTAATCAATGCCAGGACGGACGAGTGGCGTGCATTCTTGACTACAGAGACCATAGATATAATCTTCGTGCAAGGCACAATATCACAACAGTAAAATGGACCAAGGGCAGTGGCGAATGCTCTCGTCGAGAGAGTGTGCGGGACATGGTACCCAAGGCAAGTCCATCGGCACATGGGCTAATCGAGTAAATGGCCTGGTGGGCAATTTTAACCAGGGCCATGACATTAATGGCCCAGTGGCAGGGTGGCCTTGCTTGTAGAGCTCTACCTGTTTCTTCGCGTGAGAATTGTGAACAGGTCACTCACAGAGTCTTCGAGATCACTTATGAACGATCTGATCGTGGGCAAGAACCAGACATCATTCCCATCTAGTCTTACCATGTGCACTCACGTGGTTGCTCGTCCCCTGTCCTGTACAGATACCGCCTTTGCTCCGGTCCTAGTTTGAACATAGTATCGGTTCCAATGAGAGAGAGTTAACAGCCACAACAACAAAGTACAGTGTCATTGACCCATACTTCGATTGAAACCAAATGCTAGAAACACCATAATATAGATTTCTCCCGTTGTTGATAGCAATGAGAATGCATCTGCAGGTCTCATTGTATGACTTACCTGATTGATGGGATAACTAAGTCAGAAGATAGTAGTATGACTTATAACGCAAATAACTCTTGTTATTTGTGAACATCGTTTCTTTATTCGATAGCGTCTCCTAAAGCGGCCGCCGAGCACAAGAGCAAAAGACGCAGTTCTTGCAAAAGAAACTGAGGCCAATACGTTTCAGCTACTGCTGACACCATAACTGGGGTAGCGTGGCATCAGATATACGTGTGTCTATTCTGCCACGTTCCTTTGGCTGGTACCTGCATACTCCATGTTTACACTGGAGGCGATGAGGCATATCACTCATTTATCTCACAGTTGGTAGGTGAACAGTTAAGTCGCTTCCCATGACATTCATGGCTTCGTAGGAATGTGACCCAATGGCTGGCTCTATTTCACATTCTCACCCACTATTACCATAAACTCGCCGTTGCAACACTCCAAGCATCCACTACCAAAGATATTCCTTAGCTCAGTCTACTGTCTAAGAGGCAATCGCTAGTAGCCGGCTCCCGAACTCGGCAATCCACCATGATGTTAGCGGCACTGAATGCGACTACAGTACCATGTCGTAAAATCACTTCAAAAGGGTATTCATGATTCCAAATTCTAGTCTAGGCAGTTCAATGGAATTCAAGGGTACCTTTTGAGTACTGACAATCTCTTTTCCAGGTATTCCAGGTGCTTTTCATGGGATCTTACATGTAGTCCCTTTGTCTCCAGGTGAGTTGTGAGAGTATTATCACATGAAGTCTACCTACACAAACAAGCGATTCCGGCCTAAAAACGCATGCTCAGCCATTTATAAAAAGCTACAAAACGCCTCTTCAAGTTTCAGGTATTCCTTAAAGCTCTTTCATTTTTCTTATAACTAGAGCGGGCACCTACCATATGAGCAAGCAACTGGTCGAAGCCACCATCTCATGAAAACTATCCAAACAAGCATCTCCAAGCTTGGTACCTACTAAAACTCATTCAGAAACGTGCGGAATTGCTGGAAACACTTTAAACGCAGCTCCTAGAATCTTGAGACAAGGTTGGTTGGTGCTCGTGGGGGTTCGCGGTTTTGTACACGCACAATCAGACTTGGGTAAATGTGATGTCCAATGTTAGTCCCATCCTAGTGTCACTTTAGAGCCTAACTCATGAGCTCAATGTTGTAGTGACTTATCTTAGTTGAAACGGGACATTGTAACACTCCCACAGGTATCAGTGGGCCTGGTCCGTTTCATGAATCTCGGTTAGAACTCTCGTCACGTGTATAGTCACGTGTCATTGGATTTAATGAAACAGCCAAACCTTCGTACTCCTAAACCCACACAGCCAAAGACGATCTCATGATAGTCCCGGCATCAATAATAAGGCGGATGACGACGCAAGTGAGGTCTAACCTGCGCTAAGAGAGCGGCCTTTTTGTTTACCAGTGAACGAATATACCCTATTATTATGGCATCAATGAGGGCCCTGATTGCACCGTAACTGGTGCCCGAATTAACGAGGCAATTGGTCTGGAGCTGAAGTTGACCTGACTCCGGGTGTGAATAGGAAATCATTTTGCCAGTATGGGCAGCCAGGTGGTATAAAAAAAAATACCGCCACTCTCCCCATACAATTTTAGTGCCAGGCCGGCGCTTTTTTTTCAGACCACCTGGCAGCTTAGGAAAGCTGACCACCAATCGAAGAAAGGAAGCCACTGTTAAGAAGTACTTGGATATCTGCTCTCATCTTGTAAGAGTTTTAGTACTCTTCACTAGCGCAGATAGGGGTTTAACCCATGTCAGACTCGCCATCACGTGACCTTCTCTAGACGAGCTGGGTGGCGGCTGCACTTGAAAAAAAATTGAGTGGCAGCGGAAAAATGTATATAAGGGCTGTTTTGTAGAATCAGTGTTAAGACAGCAAAGTAAATGGCCTACGAGAGAGAGAGTTACTATATATAATTATAAAATAAATTTCCATCACTACTTTACTCATCTACTAATTAAAAATCGTCGCCTCTCATATTTTGTCGACTTTGTCAATCTCGCATCCATTTCGATGTGGCCCTACACCTACACGATCTGTCACATGACCCAGCAAGTGTGATCACCCTGCCAACGGTTCAATCCACCATCTCTTGGGACGTAAGCAGCGCTCGCTTCGCGACAACATGTCATAGTGCGACCAGGATCAGCTTTAAGAATGAAAGATGTCTACGTTATTGAGAATCATCAAGACGGGTATCGGTTCGTCTATTCTTGGTTAGAAACGGTCGATTTGACACCACCTCAAACGCTGTTTACGCGACCTGTCAAGCGTCTCAAAATAAACAAAGTCCATCGCCAGGACTCGACACGAAGGTGCAATGGTTGTGAAATTTTGACGCCTTCGCATTCATCTCTATCAGACTCTGCCTACTCCGATGATGAGGAAAGTGTTTATGAACAGACGCCAAAAGCGTCACGACAGGGAGATGGTCTGAGAGGCTGGCGCCGAGATGACCGGAGCCGGTCTGGTCGCTCTACACCGTCTCTGGCATCCTCCTCTGCAGCTTCTGGGGCTTCATCACCGACAAAGCAGTTCCGATATGCCGAAAAGCAAGAAACAGGTTTTCAACCTCTTAATTTCGAGCCAAACATCCACCGACTGCCTCCATCACTAAAGAGTCTCCGCCGAAGCTTGAACAGCATCTCATTTGGGGAGGCAATTTTGCCTCTTGAACTGCGAGAAAAGGTATAGCTTGAGTGTGGACTGTATCATTTCATCGCTGACCTTTTCTAGGTGGAAGAACTAGGGGATTTCCCACAATTTGCCTTTTTCGATTCCCAAACGCAGTCAACAAAGTGGCGTATCCCGCCTACTGCCCTCGTCCGACAAGTTGTGAAGCGCGCTGTCGAGTGTGATCAAAATCGCCAAGGTGAATCATCCTGGAACATGGATGTTCATCGCCTTCTTCTCGATTTTGCCTTCCAAGGGGCAGATAATGACGATTTGGTTGATTATAGATACTGGTTTGTGGCCCTGTCATGAAATTTCACCTGGAAGCGTGCTGATTAGATACAGCACTGGCGCGCAGATCGTCACAGAATACAAACCGAAAGGCGCCCCTTCTAAGATGGTTGACTTTTGCATATGCATTAAACCCCAAGACTCAAGTACAGAAGCCCGAGTCATTGAATCCTTCACAGGGGAGCGACCAGGTCTCTCAATAAACCACACAGACTGGGGCAACTTTTGTAAGCATCCTATTGCTCTCTCTATCTAGACTAAGCGTCAGTCTGACTGGGACAAGGCCCTGCTTTAGATGGGAACATGGCACTCTGCCCAGTGGCGGTCTCTCCAATTCAATAACAAGGTTAAGTCGATAGATTGTCTTCCAGGTATTGTGGTTCAAGGCCACTCTTGGCACTTTGTTGCCTCAACTTTGGAAGACGGCCGGTCAAAACTTTACAACAAACTGGATATCGGTGGCACAGATAGTCACTTTGCGGCCTACAAACTGTTCATGGCGTTGCAGTGTTTGAGATCCTGGATCGAGCAGACCTATTGGCCTGCCTTTAAGGTTGATATACTAGGTCAAGCCTCTAGTTAACCTTAATCTCGCATGGATTCGTGCTTGGCGGCTGACATCAATGTGTGACACTGCCTAATATCGTGATGCCAACAATGTCTTGCCCAGTGACAGCATGGACCGCCCCTCCGGCGGCCATGCGAGAAGGCACGGCAGTCCTACAAACGAAGCTGTAAAGAACACCCGGAGGAGCTACTTGAACAACATGACGATAGGGTATGAGATTCTTTTACGGCCAGTTTAGCTAATAGTTGATTCTTGTTGCTGTAGTGGTTCTTTATGCCGGGAGGGATATCTTTGTCGTTTCATATGATGAGGATCCAGATGCGCAACCAAGAAATCCCGGGACCGAGACAAATACTGAGCGGTCAACGCCGATCTTATATGTCGGTTATTCCGGCTTCAATTAAAATAAAGAACACATTTCCAACATATCCCAATGCTAACACAGTGGCCGTCTCAAGGACGCAACCACGCTACTTCTTAGATATTCCTTTGGATCTCTCAGCTGCAGCCATGATTGCGCTTGTGAACGCTGACCTTACCCCTAATTTTTCTAGCTCCAGTAGCGCCCTGATCGAACAGCCTCCGGGAGAGGCAATCTTCTCTCGTAGCACACTGGGATGATCACCAGCCGGGACCAACTTCATCATTCCAATCGCGCTGTTGACGACCATCTTTGTGGCTTCCGACCGCTTTACCCCTTCTGCAACAGCAGCATCCAAAAGGCCATCGACAGCCAGCAACAATAGCGAACCTGCACAGCCGACTAGCACAGCAGAGATATCAAAGGTACTCTCAGATATCAGCTGCGCCTCGCCAACCTGGTTAAAAACCCAAGATGCAATTTCCTCGTTTCTCTTAGAAAGTATTTCCAAATCGGCTGTGTACAGAGTCACGGCGCTCGCACAGCTTGTAGGGGGCTTGGATCCTTCAAGGCATCTTTACCCTCAAGGGCCAGCCGGTTCAACTCTTTGATGGAGATACCAGCCATGATACTAATGACCAGCTTGCCCCGCAGAACCTCCTTGAACCCAAGAGCACCAAAGACTTCTTCCCTCTTGACAGGTTTGAAGGCTAGCAAGACTACGTCTGCTTCCTGGACAGCTCTGACATTCTCTTGGGCAAGCAAGACGGTGAGTCGCGACGAGTGCTTAGACAGTGCATCTTGGACACACCGCTGAGAAGCCTCGCTACCAACAGTGGCTATCAGATGGTTGACATCGACGGCGTCCCCGTTGATTGGGTTGAGGATTCCCGCGGCGAGTGCAGTTCTGAGGTTGCCTTTCGCAATGCGTCAGCAGTCTCTTGAGCTAACAATTGAGACGAGTCTTACCGCAACCTAGGAGGGCCACTGTTAATGGAGTTGTGTTGGTCATGGTGATGATACTATTGGGGGTGTCAGCTCTTTAGTCGGTGGAGCATACGATTTGAGCAGTGAAGTGGACTTGAGCCGAGTGAGCGTGATGAATCAAGGTCTAGAATGGTGTATCATAGGTACAAAAGGATGGATGCTTCCTATCGCCGGTTTTATGTCTTGCTGTTTCTATGACAGTATTTAAAAGGCTCTGCATCGGCCCGGCTGCTCCCCGCGTTACTTGGGGCTATCAAACAGGCTGTGTTTTGATGAAATCCGTCCGTCCTCTCGCTGTGGTGCTGCTAAAAACCCTAGATCCTCATACCTGTGATTCCCAAGCCGTGACTGCAACCCTCTCTCGTGTCAGTTTTTTCTTCTTAAATATAATACTAGTTATGCTGAATTTCGATCAGCGCTCTTGTGCTCACTCGGAAGATTTATCAAGTCTCTCGCTATTCACAAGTGCCCTTAACTTAGATATGAAATGAATGCTTCTGTGTTGGGTGGGACATGGTGCCCAACGTATTAGTTATAGTGTTGAGCAAGTGCAACGCCGAGGTTATATGACAAACATTTTTTCTTTTTTGCATATAGGGTGCGTATAAGTTCAAAGTGACTGATCCTTTGGACGGGTTTTGCCTTACAATATAGCACGCAAAGAGTAACTAGGCTAAAGCCACCTAGCAAGAGAAATATAGTCATTAACACAACTAGACATTTATATCTAATGCAATATGTTTAAATATCACATTTAATCAACCGTAAAATTTGTTTTGATCTCGTTTCAGGCTCATGTCGTGACATTGATGGAACAAACGTTTGACTCATGGTCCACCGATTCGGCCCCTGATATACACCTGGCACGTCCATTACTGAGGAATATGATAAGGACTCAGTGTATTGCTCCCTTTGGACACACTCCAAGAACTCGCCCAAACGTTCAGAGGTGCATCGAGACATGATGGGTCAAAGTGACTCCCAGGCGTGTGTCATGGCTGTTTCTCGCAGCAACACCTCTGTCAAGCCGGCCTTCTTCCATATAGACTTGGGAATAAAAAGGCGTGCCTAAGCACTACATTACTTGCCCTTTGGACTCATTCGGCCCAGCGTACCGTGGCCAATGTAAGTCAATTGATATCATCCTTGCAAGAGTTATGGACGAGATCTAGATTCTTGCCACCGCTCTCTCCTACGACGTGGAGGCACGTCTTGTAAATGTGTTGACGCTAATCCTGGAGGCCAAATCTCTCCAGACCACCAAGGAGCCCGTGCAGTGAAAGCCAGAGAAGTCATGGCTAGTGAGCAGGGGTTTTCTTCTTAAGGGTGTCTCGTTCGTTCACCATTAACGATGATGGTGTGTATGTGTCCATTCCTGGTTCATGAGCAGTCTTCAGGATGGCTGACCTACCGAACCAGCCACAACACAAGCTCAATAACGTACAGCTTGGGGACGTCGGGGGCAATTCGCCTTGATATGCGCTGCTACCTGATGACTTACACTCGGTTATGAACACATAGCAATAGTATACTTGCGAAAATCGTAAATAGTAATTGACCGTGACCGCTCTCTTCTATACCTAACCCTGGCTCATGGGGCTTTGGTCTGGAACAGTGGTCATCGACTAATGGTGATGTGGTCAACGGCTTGGCCAAGCACAGAGGTTTCGGAAAATCAAGTGGAAATTGACATGCTCGGCCCGGGACCTTTCGAGTCACTATGAACAAGGTTCATACCTAGGTGGACTTTATCAATGACACCACCGCACGCTAGTCACTCGGGCCGGACTGTTGGAGTGACCCGTGCTTGGCGGCCCGAGGTGACTATGGACTACCGACCAGGTACGGTGTGTTTTTATGCAACTGAAACAAAAGGTTCGAGGGTTCTGACATAGTTATGGGGGAAACGGACACTGCAGAAATGAAATGGCGTCAATGGAACGGTTGATTGATGATGTCGATGCCTCATGAATAGCGCAGTCTATTGTTGCTACTAGCTATTTTGACCAGACTTCTGTAGCTCCGTAATTACGCCCCAAAGGCTAACAATATTCCACGCATACGGGACCTCCCAAGCCGCGTAGTTTGACAAACCAGACGTTTGGAACCAGCCCTCTTTGTACAGGTCGTTGGCAGCTTTCATGGTCTCAGCAAAGGGCCAGTGCATGCAGATAGAAAAAATATTGACTCAATCCGTGCCCAATTCCTTCAGAAAGGTCTCAAACATGCTCCTACGCTTGGCGAACAATTGTGTGCCCAGCTCACGAGGGTAGACCTCAGTGACTACTCATATCAAGTCCACGTTGCTACCACTAACCCTGACCGTAAAGGGATGACTAATAGTCGGAAATATTCAGAGATTTAGAAAGCTCAAATTAGAACTCAAACGTGCATATCTAAATAGTACAATCCGGCAAGTTAACCAATTCCTGTGTCCATCATCGCCCCATCAACACCAATATCTCAAGCATCCCCTTTCTTCTCATGGCCCCCCTTCCCATCCTGATACACCGGACTAGGGTCCTCATACTCCGGGCTAGGATCCTCCCTCACTGGTTCTGCACTCGCCCTGAACTGCACCGCGTCGAACCCAACCTCAGAGCTGGTCGCCTCCTTGGTGTTCTGGCGAGGCCGCAGCTCGAGCCTGGCCTGGTAGCTTCGGGCATTCTCCAGAATCAGCTGGCCGTCTTCGAACAAGTCCCACGGGTCGGTGAGAAACTGAATCTTTGGTTCCTTGCGGACGTCGGAAATATGCACCAAGACTGAGACGTCTTTGGATGGGGCGGCTTCGTCGGGATGGGGTTCGCTGTGGACCGAGTTCTTGCGAGCCTATGAAATTGTTAGCTATGATCTTCGTCTTGTGGTGAGAAGTAAACTTACTCTGTCAAGCTCGTCTTGGGTAATCTTAAAACTCCCCGAATCCGTAGCCTTGACGTCAAGATGGTATGTCATTCGCGTATACCCCTTCGCCTTACCGGGCATACCATCGAGACGCATGAGGAAAGCACTGAATCTGCCAGTCGAGTCCGTGAAGTTGAAAGCTGCGCGGCCGCCACCCCTCGAGCCCTTTGGAGTCCACATCTTCTCGCGATTATATTGCGAGTCGAGCACAATTGATAGGATATCGGATACCTGAGTTGCGGTCAGCAGTAGCAGCAGAATTTGGGAACGGGTTACTTACAATGGCCTCTCCAACCTCAGAGTCACGCTTTGTGAGTCCAAATACACGATCCAGCATCCGAGGTGGCCCGGTGGGAGTGCCAATCACCGCACCGGTCTTCTGAGTGAATTCTAGATCTCTCAACGCGCCCTTCACAGATGGCAAGGTCATGGCACCAGCGAATGTTCGAATCTCTACTGGTCGTCCGAGAGCGTTTTGTGTAGCACGAGCAACGGCTACATCATATGTTGGTAGAGAGTTACTTGCGTTATCGGCCTGCTTGAAGAATGATGGACTGAATCTAGCGTGGCTGAACAGGCGGTTGAATCTTGAGCCATTGGTGAGTCCAAGACGACTCTTCTTGCTCGGTGCCGGATTCTGTACGGGCCTATACTCGCCTTCTTCGCCGTCAAGCTCACCTGGCTCAGGGGAGTCTTCCTGGTACGGAGAAATGCCCCTCTCTTGGAATAGGCGATCGAGTCTCCCTTCCCTGTCGGTGAGCACCATCATGATGAGATCCCTATGCTCGATCGGTATGTTGAAGAAATTCCTCAGTTGCTCTGCTAGCTCGCAAGGATGCGCCTCCTTCTCGTACCCTGAGCGTAGGTATATACGAAGATCCCCTGCATAGTCGCACTCTAGGAAGGCGGTGCCCTCGGCGAAGGAGCTGTCAATCCGTTGCATGTTGAGAGTTGCTTGCCAGCTCTGTACTACTTTGTCAGAGGTGAAGACCTGGACTTGACTGAAACAGCGGCGTAACTGCTGCTTATTCTCTACACTCTCTCCCATCAATCTAAGAAAACGCAAGATTAGCATGGTCTTCATGAAACACTCAAGACATGGAAACATACCTGAATAAATACTTGCCGCGTGATCTGTAACTCTCGGAAACATCCTCGCTGAGATGCGTATTTCCATGTGCCTCGGTAGTGCTCACAGCCAGGTCACTGAGAAACCTATTATTTAGGCCCAAATTCACCAACAAGTGCTTGATCTTCGAGATGAACTCGGCTCCAAATACGAGGACATAAATTAGCGACTGAAACGGTTCTCTGAAGTAGCTTCTGTCGGCAATCAACCAACTGTCGTTGGCATTGGCAGAGCTCAAGTACTCGTAGGTGTCATCCATGGCACTGTTGGTGATGGGAAACATCTTGGTGCTTAGAAGCGCCTTCTTCTGATCGTTGCTTAGACCATGAGCTTTGACATGATAGTCGAGAGCCAAGAACAGTCGTTGGATGCGAGGCAAAGCTGGCTGAGGCAGTGTATGGATTGCAGCCGCTTCCTTGATCAGGTGGTCAACGCCGGCGTTCCTCACGTTGAGATGGGTGCGAAAGAAGGTCTCGAGATCGGGATAAAGCCTCTCGAGGCCGACTGACTGGGTCAGCCAAGGCTCTCCTCGCCAGAAGCACTCGTCTTGGGATACCCATCTTCGCTCGCCGCCCTCTGTCTTGGGTGGGACTAGGATCAGCTTGTCCTTCCCAATGGGGTTACTAGAATCAGTCAGTACGAGGCAATTCTTGACGACTTTGATCAGGGCCATGCTTACACTAAGTTAGACGAGTTACCGCATTCTTCAAGTTCGTGCATCACACGCCGAATCAACTCGAAACTGCCATTACCACTCTTCTTTGCATATCTCAAACAGGAGAGGTAGAAGTCAAGATCGGCCTCCACCCTCACCCCTAGGGCCTTCAGCAATGGCTTCCACCTGGGATCCTCTGGCTCGGGAATGTCGATGAACGGTGCCACGGGCCCAAAGTCTTTCGTAAGGTGGTCAAGGGGGGCATAGGTATACCGAATCTGTTCCCTTGTCATGCTCCCCGTGCACTTGACCCGGGCTGAACTGATACCCTCAGCCAACTCCTTAATTCCGACACAATCCTTGTAGATTTGCCACCGATCTCTGAGCATAGTCAACGATTTCTGACTCGGGTACTTCTCCAAAACGATCTCCAAGTCACAAACTCGAGGGATGACCCAGATTCCGAGAACGCTATACAGGAACTTGATCCAGGCCTTATTTTCCGAGAGTTCCGCCTCGAAATAAGCCGGATGTAGAAACCCGTACGTCTGGTTCGGTTCCTTTGGTAGCATGCGACTAGCAGAATACGGGTCATCATCATCAGGCCGATACGTGCTCTCACCTTTACGGCAGCAGCCCAAGTATGTCGCCACCCATAGACGACTACGTAGACTAGTTGACCAGCCACCGTTATTGTAAATGAACTCAGCGTGGGAAGCGAGTACCGTTGGGGACAGGGCATTGGGGTTGAAATTCCAGCTGCCGTGTGTGTTGACGATGGCCACCTTGATGTGGTAATTCGTGACCACGGGAACTTTAAGCAGTTCGTAAAGCTTCCGCCGGTCAGGGTCAGCAGCGGCTTCGTCATCCACAATTATCATCGTAATCCCCTCAGGTATGGCCGATTCAGAGCTGCTTGGGAGGTAAACATTGTCTCTGTTCCGGCTAACCCATTCTCCACCTCTCAGCGGGATAATTGGTAAACTAGACATCCTCGTGTCGTACCTCGAGTATAGACTCTTTTGACATATGATACGTGCAAGACTGGCATGCCACGCGTTGGATTTCTCCTCCAGGATCGACCGTGGGCACTTCTGGAGGAGTCTGATCAGCCGATCAATAAAGACGTTGTCACTCATGACTTTGACACCCAACCTGAGTAGATATTTCTCATTTTCGGGGTCGTGGTATTTTGCGGCAAGAAATTGGTCTTCGTTGTTTGTGTCCATTACTAACGGGCGGCCATCGTCATCTCTCCAGTCCTCGGAGACCATGATGAGATTACCTGGCTGTTTCTTGTGACCAGCCATGGACTCTAACGAGCGTCCGTATTCCAACTCATGCGAAATATTATCTCTCAATTTCTCAAAGAACTCGCTTTGAGAGAGGGTGGTGGGCGCGTAACGAACCCAGCTGTGCCCCAGAGAGTTGTTCAAACCATCCATGTGACGCACGGCGTCCATGAAGGCTTCGAAAGCCTGGTCTCTTAAATGTATATTCCATTTTGAGTCCACGTGAACGTCCTCTCGATTCGCCGGGAGAAGGAAGTCGGCTTGCAGAAGAAACTAGGACAGAGTCAGCTTGAAGCAGGTTAAAGATGGGGTAAAGGGGGTCGTACAGAGAACCCGTAGTTTCGGATAGGCAGAAAAGAATAAACATTCTGAGGCTCGATCACGGGAAGGACAGGCTCATCTCCGTTGACGCCAGTGTTGGGAAACGCGAGAACGATCTCGGAGGTGGTGATGCCTGGACGACGAGTCTCAAAAGGGAGGTCTTTGGCTGTATGCCGCCAGACAAAGTAGTGTTTTGCAACACCATTGTTCATAAGCGACATCATGGATGGGTTCTCAGCCGGCTGGGCCCCCCGAGTAAAGGTTCTTTGGAAGCGTCCATCCTTACCCCCTGGATTACAGTCAATGTCAAGTCTCCGAAGTCTCCGCAGGAAGAGCAGAATCTTGTCATCATACGACTTCATCTCCTCGACAATGCGCTGCTCGTCGCAGTCCTTTTCCAGCTCGAGCAGAATCGAGGTGCATTTCTGCTTGGTCTGCTGGGGGAAGTCATCTATAATAGGCGCAATCATGCCTAGGTGACCATCGCGATCAAAGCGGAACGAGTAGTAGCCAGATGAGATCCAGACGGTGGACGCAACCTTGAATACGGCCTTGAAACCGATTCCCTTTTCGCCTACGAACCCCGCTGACTTGCTTTTGCCGCTCTTGGTGCTTTTGCAGATTCTGCAGATGGCCTCGATGTTTTGCTTAGAGAATCCGCGCTCGTTACAGTCGATTCTGAGGTTTCCGGGCGAATATGAGATGGACATGGTTGGTGTTTCGGCCATGTACGAGTTATCATCGGCATTCTGAATCAACTCCAAGAGGAAGTGTGTCGACGTCTGGTAGAGGTCGTTGGAGAGGCTTTCCTGTGGTCAACAAGTCACTCTAAATATCAACAGAATCCAATTTGCACTTACATTTTCAAGGCTGATTCAAGATCAGCTCCATTGTTACCAATCTGGTCAGGGCCATCGCCGAGACCCTTGTCACGACGGATCTGGCGGATATGATCTTGCGCCTCTAACGCGGACTTGGGGAAATCGGCCTCCATCCTGATGACGATGATGATGATAAGAGGACGTCTGACAGTCGAGTATCAAAATCGTAGATTGTTGATATTAGTTTGGACGACGATTATGAGAGTAACCGTGAACGAATGTTGATGCTGAGGATGTCTTGACAAGGAAGACGATAGTGAAGAGATGTTGCAGAGTGAAGTATAAAAGTGAGAAATTGGCGATGTGGTTTTCGATTCTTATGGCGAAGAAATGGCTGTAGGTCGAGGACAACATAAATATATAGCTGTCTAATATGTACCATGATTATTAGTTCATTGTTCCGGTCCAGAACTGCACTGCTGGGTTCTTCACGCCTACCTCAAGCCTGTGCGTCTGACCAGCTCAAAGCGGAGCATGGCAGCAACTTTGTTATTAGCCAGGCGTTAGATAGCTCTGTCAAAGGTGGGCGGTTCCGGCGATGTGCAGGCCCTTTGTGCGGTGAGTGGATGAGTTGGTAAAGAAAGATCACAAAATAAAATTAGAACCAAATAAAGAAGTCAAAGGAGAAAACTTAAGGGTATTTGAAGGTTTACAAAGGATTTCCTCCCTTTGAGAGTGTCGGCATAGAATGGCTGTTTGTTATAACTTCTTTTGTTCCCCGATTAGACAAGCAACTCGACAAAGCCAACAAGAGATTTCGGGAGTCTGGGCTCATCCATGTGGTTCCATCGATACATCAATAGTATGGTCTGTGGCACAGAGGCAACTTCGCTAAGATCCCGGCCCTTGTTTAGTTTGGGAAATGTGTTCTTTATTATAGTTAAAATCGGGATAACCGATGACGAAGATCGTTTAGTTTGGGAAATACACCATTTCCCTGTGCGAAAAGTCGCCACCATCCTCAGATCCTGGGCACATCTCCTCGCCATGGCCTCTAGGAAATCACGCTCATCGTGACATGACTAGCCAATGTGATGAAACATCTGTCAGAATGAGCTCGTCAGCATTTAACCTGAGCTTGATATCCATCACGGTCGCTCGTGGAGAAATTCCATCCATGCTATAGGATGAGCTCCCTCCCATGGACAACAATGGTCTCGATGATTTGTTCACGGCCACCGGTCTTCTGGTTCAATTTTCCCATTAAGGACTGGGATTCATTCAACAAGAACAAAGAAAATAATTTTAACACACCATAGCATCATATTCCATTGTTAACACAGTGGAAAACATGGTCACTATTTAGAAAAGAATCGCCTCGACATTTATCACTTTGTACATCAAGGCCTTATTAAATTGGCCAAGTTTTTGAACAGTGAAAGATGGCAGAACCAAGTTAATGCAATCCGGGGCACAAACGAGAGTAAAGTTAAACATACGGTTTCATTGTCTTGCCAATGTATTCAAGTCTCATGTTGTCAATATGTCATGTTATATGAAGAACATACTCCTTATACCATGGCCAAAATACTTCTGTTGACCATCCTCTCAACCTGCTCAACCCCGCCATTATCTGCAACACACCAAGCGATGTCATGGTCGAGCCAAACGAAGCGCTGGCCCAGAGCGTCTATGCCAACATCAGCATACATCATGAATAGCAGTCATCATCTCACGTCACTTACTGTCTCCTCATTCTTTCTCGTCGTTACAACAAACTTCCACTCGTGTCCTTGCACAATAATGCCTGGAAGGAAGGGTAACCTGCTAATAGCATCGCCCGCCTGATCTGAGAGTAAGGTCCACTGCGCAGCTTGCCAGGAGCACAGCTGCAGGTCAGCCTTCTTAAGGTCTCCGCCGTACTTCTTTGTTTCAATGCTAAGGCATATAGGATAGCTACGCAAGGGGTCGAATGCCGTGTGGTTAATAGAGTTTTCCACAACGCTATCCCGGAGCTGCTGAACGGCTGCATCGGCGGATGCGTCGAGATCTAGAGCGGGATTAATGTGCAAGACATAGTCCACCTTTGTCGAAGGAATCAGGAATCTATGAAAGCGTGCTGTGACGGATGCATTCATGCTAGACTGAGTTAGCCATAGAAGTTATGAGAAAAAAGAGAAACGCACCATGGAGAGTACTCCGTCAACGAATTGCCTGGCCACCATTTCTCGTTAAGAGCGGCGTGGAGGAGTGGGCTGTGCACCAGATGATTCCATCCCGTCTCGTCAAATCCTAACGTCTGGCATCGTCCTGCCTGGTCTACTATGCTTTCGACAGCGGATAAAAGCCCTGGTGCTGATGCCGGGTCCTGGGGCTCTACGCTAGAGTCATCTGATGGAATGTATGCAAATGGACGAAGCCGCTGTAATGATCTATCACTTTGTGAACGCTTCACAATTTCTGGCTGCATGAACCACTTAGCAGTTGATATGACATGGATGTGATGCAGAGGTACTGTATTACCAACCTGTAGATAAGCCGGGATGAAACCCCAGCACATTTCGATATCCGCAATCTCCCCCAGCAAGGTCAACAACGCCGGCGGCATATCACGCTGATTCGGGTTCAGCGTCCGACACGTCAGACTATGAGTTCCAATGCCCTGAATGGGAAAGTTCTTGACGGGTGACGAGCGACCAGATCGCTGGCTGCTTTGCGAGGACAGGTCTGGGATGGAGCTGGCGTTGGAGGCGATCTTGGTTGGTCGGGGAGTCTCGTCGTCGATAGTTACGATTTCGCCGGCTTTACGCTTTCCTGGCGTTTCTGGCGTCATCCTTCCTGCTACAGACGCGCGACTAAACGGTTTTGTATTGTCTGTGGAGCTGGCAGTCGATCTATCAGGAGATGGGAGGTGAATGCTTCGGTAATGGATCTTTCGCTTCTTGGCTGGCGGCTGGGGAGCGAGATCGGGCTCGGGCTCGTCGAAGAGAGTTTGATCGTCTGGTTGAGGAAGATCCTCCAACCACCGAGTTATTGCTATATGTAATTGAGATTCCATTCGCTGCATGTCCTCGGCGATGCTGGATTCGCTAGTAATGCCGATTCATTTGGCGATGCGATGCGATGTGTATGTATTATTGTTAATTGCTGTTGGTAGTGGTTGGTTGGCCCAGTTACCCCAGGCGGGGCCCCCACTCGGTCTTTTGTTATTGCTTTTCCGACATTAACCTAATTCGGCAGCGCCCCGCGCGACCTCTCCTGCAGCCACTCACTAGTGACATCATCATCTTAGCCACGAGTGTGCAGCGCAACACCTGACGCTAATGCTGCCGGTCACAGAGACAGATTTCAGAAATACCAGCGTCATTATAATAGCAAGACTACATACTTTTCACACCCTGTATAAAAAGAAGATTAAGACATTAAGTATTTATATTTAAATAATAAGCACTTAGGTATGTTTATTTATTTAATCTGCTTCCTGGAACGCATTTTAATATACAGCTCCCTACCCTATACTCTGCTACTATCCGGGTATAATTATCCCAGCTGCTAAGTTAACATAATCACAATTTTTCACCCTCACGTTGATGTCTATACAACCCGCACCCTTCTGAGCCCGCTAGCATAAGACATCCTTTGAAACTAATAGTAAGACTGAAAAAAAGCAACTATGTCAGCATTGAAATTTGGAAATGTGTTCTTTATTATAGTTGAGCCCGACCCTCTATGAGATAACTGAACCAGAAGGCGTTCAACTAAAGGCTAGCAGGGCTATGATCCTCGTGAAACTGGAGTTTCGATCCTTACTGTTTTGGTAGAGCTCGTCTGCTGGCAGTGCTTTCACAAGACAGGGGTTTACAGCGGCATCTGAAATATGGATTCCACGCTATCATGGACACTTTGCTTCGATTAGAGACGACTCTAGCTTGCCAAGAACCGGCATTAATCATCTTTTCGGCCGATATAGATCGCTTTGAGCCATATGGAATCTGCCGTGCACTAGTTCACTAACAATGTTTGATGAGCTTTAGAATCGGGAGTTACGCCGATATGGCTTCGGAATATACGTCGCGGTTATGGTTTCTTAGTGTTACCGTGGCTCAAGTTCAAGATACACCTCAAAGTAGACTCCCCTGAGGTTGTTCGCCGGCCTGCACAGCCTTCGAATATGAGAGCAGTTTGCTTTCTGGCTCAGTTATCCCGTCTCGGGTGGGGCTGATGCTCTGGTTTCCTTGGAGAAGGGGAAGAATACATCAACAACCAATTTCATCTTGCTAGACAGGTCTATCTGGGAATTTCGAGACTTGCATCAACCTTTTTGAGTTCCTTGTGGCGGGCTGTAGCCATTTGCTCTTTGACACTCTCCTGTTCATGACTTCGCTGGCAAATACCTGCAACTGGGCTCGCATTCCGCAAGGGTTTCGAATCCAGCCTTGTCCTCGTGGTTGTTGACATAATCTCTGTTGTCTTGACTAACGGTCATGGCCTGGAGAACACTGTGTCTATCGGGATGATAGGGGATTAAGGCCAGGAGGGCAACATCGGCGAACGTCATAGTCGCATCAATGCTATTTTACACGTGGTCTTGTTCGTTGAATTCGATCTTTTCCTTTTGGATTTTGGCTGAGCTGCGATCCTGGTTTCTCCTTGGCAATTGAAGCCATTGTTTTGGCTGGTCGAATCAGGCGCCTCATCGGGTTGATATTGGAACTTTCTGTGTTTCTGATGTCATGAATGAGGACATGAAGCGGTCAAGGCCGGGTAGAGACGATTCACTAACCCGGGACCTCTGGGGGCGGCACAATGACACGCCTTTCTAACTACCTATGATTTGAAGCTTTAGAAGATCGAGGCCCAAGGTCCCTCAGGACTTGACGCATCAAGCATGCGAAAAACACTATGTGGATATTTATTGCGAGGACTAAGTTCAAAGTTATAACATATACAAAGTAGAAAGAAAATTCTTCACTGCGCTGAGGCTCAGTCAATATCCCTTTCAGCAATCGACGAGTCCCAGTCGATGACCTCGTTGCACGGAAAGTAGTACTTTCTGTTCTTCTTGCTGGTCTCACCTTCGCCCTCAGTCTTATAGTTGAGAAAGGCATCAATGGCATTGCAGACGGGGAGGTCAAAGAAGTACGGGGCTCTGATGTCGTTGTCCACCAAGTCACCGAGCGTCTTCTCCCACTGATCAAGGCTGTTCCATTCACCACGTCTCGCTCCCTCGCCAACGTTTTTGTAACCATTGGCTTTGAAGGTTGCCAGGGATCTTGACGAGGGTCAGCAGAGAACCAACTGGGGGGGTTGGGCTACACAGAAAAGAAGCACAAATCAAAGACGGAAAAACTCACCCAAACACAATGTCCTCGACTGACAAAAGTCCCCAATCCTGGGTACCACTATTCGCTTCCTTGTCAGTCTGACCTACACGAGTGCCCAGCTCGCCAGAGCCAGGGAGGTCTTCAAAGTCCTTGCACTCGGCCGTTTCTTCCTCCCACCCGGCTTTTGGGCAGTTGTCGGGGGGGTCCACGGCACCGACGAGATAATAACCCCTGTTCTTGCCCTTGTCGCATATAAGCCTCTTCTTGCGAGTGTCTTCGCTAAGGACATTCGTGATATACTCGTCGTTGGGTGCGTCCTTGCAGCTCAACCCACTGTCTAGGATACTAGTAGTGCCAAGAAGGAAACCGTCAGTCAGCTTGCTCCTGAGGGTGTTTGAGTATTAGGTAGTTACTTGTACGTACAATGGATTCAGGTCTCGGCCGGCCACCCTCCACGCCATGGGGACCATCATGCCGTAGAGCGTCTTCTTGAGTTCGAGGTCGATGTTTGTGGCGTTGCCCAGCTGTGCGAGTGGATCGATTAATTTGCCGCTGGCCATGAGCTTGGAAAGCTGCTTGATGCTCGCCTCAGATCCGTTGAACATCCTGGTGGCGTACGACTTCATGCCACCGGTCCATGCTCTCATAATGGCGCTGATCTGATTTGCCAGCAGATTCTCTGCTTCCAGGTCTTTGGACTCCAGCGTGATGAGGTCCTTGGCTATCGTGATGGCCTGGTATGTCTCGTCGTTGATGATATCCTTGGCTGTGTTAAAGTCATTCGGATTGCGTTTCGACCAGTTCACCTTCTGAGCCCACCTGCTCCAGAAAGGCGCCAAGATACCAGCATAGCCCATGGCGACGATATCAAGGATGACATATAGGCCTACGCCATCTTCACGTTCGGGCGGGGCAAAGGTCTTTGCGAATAACCCAATGTCGCCCTTGATAGCTTCCCCTGCATCCCCGAACAAGTTGATCATGTTCCAGAGCGTCTATTTCGAGTTAATCCACATTCGACCCGTCCTCTGCTTCAGTAGAGTAGGGACATGGAAAGGGGACAGACACATACCTGAGACAAGCTGACGAGGGAGTTCATAACCAAAAAGGGCGCCGCGCCACCGAACTTCTCGTCGCACTTTTCTGTCTGGTAGCAGTTGTTCTCCTCCACCATATTCCCGCAATTCTTGCCCTCGTTCATCTTGAAGTAGCCGCTGATTATTGCGCTGAAGCCGAGCCCGGTGTCTGACATTGACCTCCAGTTATCCAAGGCGTCTTCCCAGGCCTCGTCGCAACGGATATCCTTCCAGCGGTCGGCAGCAGGCAAAGTGTAGTTGACAACAGACGGATGCTCGCAGGTGATGTCTTTCCAGCTGTCTTGGTCAGATCCACCAGAAGATCCGCCGTCGGAGGACTCGTCAAGCGGCCAGCAGCGATTGTGCCAAAACTCGAGCCGCCCGTTTTCTGGGTTCATGGACATATAGTCGGCACGCCCATCTCCCGTCATCTACATGAACCATTCATTAGAGGGTGCTCTAGCTCAAGAAGGGGTCAAACTCACGTCGGCAATCTTAATGGCAGACCCAGTAGACTTGGTTCTATCGGCAAAGCTCAGTGGCGTATTCCATCGGATCGAGCCATCTTCCTTGCGGAAGCCCAGGTTATGCCAGGTGCGAGTCTTCCCGGTCACTCGGCCGACCACAACGTAGTCCAGGAGACCGTCGCCGTTGGTATCGGCAAAGTGAACATCCTGAGGGATAACCCCCTCTGGCCCGTCAGCAACCAACGTGGCAGGCCCCCAGGTGATGGGTATAGTGCCCAGGTTCTCCCACCACACGGTAGCTCCGTCGTTGTTCATGTAGATATAGTCATCCAGGCCGTCTTTGTTCAAGCTGTATCACAGGTTATCCTTCAGAAGGCAAGGGAACTTGCTTGGCCAAGGCAGGGGTGGGCCAGGTCAGGTCAACCTACTCGGCAAAGCGCACGTTTCGTGGATAGAAATTCCATCCCCAATTCCTCTTGATGGTGGCCTTGGGGCCTGCGGCACACTCTGCTTGGGATCCCCAAGACCAGTCAGACTTTGGACCCAGGTTTTGCCAGAACCAGGCCTGTCCTATGTCGTCATCGACAACAATGTAGTCTGCACGACCGCTCTTTGTCAATCTTGCCATCCGGATCGACTCTCTAGGATGAGGATTGTTCTTCATGATCTGACCCAAGTCATCCCAGGCGTTGGACCCTCTTCCCTTGTTCAGGTAGGCCCAGCCTGAGCCTTCGTGGTCGATCCAGAAATAGTCGCTTGCACCATCACCGTCCACTAGATATTGCGGTGCGGGTCAGCATCTTGATATCCATTGGTATCCATTGGTATGGTATGCCAGTAAGATGAGAGAGGCTGGGCGAGACTTACAGTCGCATAGGAAGACTCCTTCTCCCGCCTGATACTTGCCACCTCTGCCTACATTCTCCCACACTTCAAACTTGCCGTCCTTCCCCATACGCAGGTAGTCGGCCTTGCCGTCGCCAGTAACGTCAGCCAGTCGAATGGATTCTCGATTAGTCTCGCCTGGTCCTTCGGCGACGACGACAGGCAGTGACCACTTTGGCGCTATTGTCTCCTCTTGTAGACGGTTGATGAAGCCAACTACCTTGGCATCGGCGCCAACCATCATGTAGTCGGCTCTGCCTTCACCAGTAAAATCAGCGAGGATGACGGAATCATCGGCGGCCTTGGAGGCTCCCGTCGCGATGGTGTCAAGTCTATACCAGTCAGGCATGATGCCTGCGCCGTTGTTGATCCAGGCCTTGACCTCGCCGCTCTCTTGGTTGACGAGGCAGAGATCAGCCCGGCGATCGCCTCCAAGATGGCCGACCCTGTTAGCGAATGTCGACGAGGGGAGGGGAATGGAATAGTTGTCTAGGGCTGTGTACTCACCATTGAGATCCACAAACTGGAGATTCTTTTGTGTCGCCCCTATCGCTTCAGCAATCACGCCAATAGACTGCCATTGCCATGGCGCATCTCCTTCACCCTTGCCTCTGTTTATCCATGCACTGACATCACCCGTGATTGGATGGACGTATATGTAGTCATCTCTGCCATCCCCATTGAGGCTACACAATAGTCAGCCAAGAAACTGCAGAAGGACAAAGTAAAGTACTCACTCAGCAAATCTGACTCCTGCACCGAGACGGCCCTTTTTCCCTGAAGCCATAGTCTCTGCCTTTCTCCAGTTCATCCCCCCCTTGCCGCTGCCGTCTGGGATATTCATCATGACCTTTGTCTTTCCAGTGTCTGCCTCGACACACGCCAAGTCCTTGAAGCCGTCGCCATCGAGATCCATAAAGTGAATACGATCACGAGGGCAGTCACCATCATGTACAGGCCCCATGCGGGACCATCTTTGATGGAACGAGGAGTCAGAAGTAGCCCTACAGAAAGTCAGCTTCGGTCTTGCACACACATGAGTCAAACTGGAGCAGAGTTCATACACTTTGGCGCCAGTCGCGATGGTGCCGGCGCTGTACCACGATGGAGTCGACTTGCACCTGTCTGCCGAGCTTGATCCCGTGGGGGTTACTGGAGTACCCGGCTCGGATATCCAATTCATGCTGGAAGCAAGTAGGATGGCCTTTGTGAATTCCACTGCCATCTTCTCATAACCCTCGTCGTTGGGGTGAAGGTCATCATCAATATCTGAAAGCTCGAGGGCGTCGTTCATGGAAACCATAATCACCCTCTTCCCCTCATTCTTGAGCTCTTCTACAAGACTGGGGATAGCATCATTGAAAGCTTTGATGCGAGGTTGCGTGGTCTGGAGCTTGGTTGACGGAACCAACTGACACACCAAAACGACGGCCTTGGGTGACACCTTCAAGATCTTGTTGATGAGGTTCTTGAGGCGTGCCGGGGCCCCTTCAGGGTCTACAGGCTTGTTCATGTCGTTGGTTCCAGCATGGAGGAGGACAATGTTGGGGGCTGCACTTATGCCAACAGAGGACAAGGTCGAGATCTCGTCAATGACTTTGCCTCGGTGTCCCTCGTGGTCTGGGTCAGACATGCGCCTGTTATCATATCCCATCCCAACAAAGTCGACTTTGTTCTCCAGCTGGGCCAGTCTGTCCCAGAGATACTTGCGGTAGCCATTCTCATCTGAGCTCCTGGCGCCCCATGTGATGGAACTAGGTAGTTTGCTGTTAGTCGGGCTGATACGAAGCTTGAGTGACGTCGCTACGAAATACATACTCTCCTATGGGGAGCACCCTCAATTCAACGCCTTTAGCAATTGCTTCTCGGCGATGCAGATGTCGTGGGGATGGTACCGAGGCATTCGAAACTGGGATCCAGGAACTCAAGGCCACCAGCAATAGCGTCAGCCCTGTCCAGGCATTCAACCGTCGACCGTGCGCAGACAATGCCATGTTTGTCTGTGCTTTGACTGGGTAGCTTTGGAAGAACGAGTAAGGGCAATGAGGAGGCAGGTTGAGAGAGTCTCGGGGTTCCCTTTTTATGCTTATCTTGGTGCTCTCAGCCCAGAGACAAGCGAGGAACTAATGCACCGTTCCTGTGAATACCTAGGCTAGGCTGAAGGGCGCAGTAGGATCCTATAAGTGGATTTGAGCTTCATGGTTGCATCGCGACGTTGGTGCTGGCTGTGATTTAAGAGTCGAGACTGGTCTAGATGGCATCATCAAGGGCAGCAAGTCAATGTGATCTGAGGTGCATCAGCCGCTTCTGCACGATGTAATTTCAACTAGTGGCTAAGTGCTACTGCGCCCCCCATTTTCTTGATCCTACGTATCAGATATATCCTATCTGGTTAGTCGAATTTCGCAGAGGTTGCTTCATTGGGTATTTAAACTACTACGTTGTAGGGGTATATGTCTTGGCATATGTCTTGGCATTGCCCACTTTGTTCTGGACGAGCAATCATAGACCACGAGTACATCAAGTCTTGTTATCTTATTACTCTGACATGAGTTGGGGGCGATATCTCATCAGGCTAGTTTACGGACAGCCTCAGCTTGCCTCATCATAATGGGAGGATTGTCCGAGTAGTTCTCAATCTCCTCCGCACTCGTAAAGACCAATGTAGCCAGCCCCTGGAATGGGGATGCCTGGCCGTCCCCAAGTTTCACCACCTCCCAGACCAGCAGGACATGCCCGAAAACTCTTGCAGCTAGAGCCATATGTTTCTTTGTGTAGTATTCAAAGTTGAATATAGACTCGCGAGGATACAAAATCTGCCATCTGGAGTTGCTGCCACTTACGGGATGCTCCCACTCACCTATTGTGAAGGTGACTATCATGTTGGGTGTTTGGTGGTTTCTGTTTGGACTGATGATCCAGCCAGAGGATGAGGGCACAACTCGAGCCTTGAGGTCCCGCTAAGCACCGATGATGACCACGGACTTAAAACATTATATACCCGGCTGGCAAATGTAGGTGGTTGTCTTGCCCACCCGAGGGTGTACATAATGACTCGAGTGAAGCCATTGTGACCACAAGGAACATCCAAAAGCCCTCCACGGGCTGTTGAGCATGTCCGAAACCGACTCACGGTATGAAGAACCTAAAGAGTCAGCACCACAGGCTCGGTTCCTCGTCCATAAATAACATGAGAGTCCAGCACTGGCATGTTTGAACATTACCTTCTTTCTCAAACTGACAGATTACCCAATATCTCGAACCGACCCTGTCACTTCAACTTCCAATTATCACAATAGTATCTAGAACTGCATGCGAGCCCAGCTGCAGCATATACAGCCAGAAGCCTCCATTATCAATACATCCAGCGCGGCGGGCCTGACTGGATTCGTAGGTGGTACCGCTTACACGGCAAGCAAGCACGCCGTTAGTGGTCTTACTCGAAGCGCCGCCAAGGGGGTTGGCTCCAAGAAGATTAGGGTCAACGCCGTCGCGCCGTGAGTATCACGAGTTCTCTATTAGTATCTACACCTTAACTAACCCTGCTGCCAGAGGATACGTTGTCACGCCAATGACGGACAAGGCCGCTGCTATCATAGGCTTGAGTCTGGGCGCAATGGGGCCTATCAAGGCTAGCGCGCTTGGTCGAATAGGAAGGGCTGAGGAAGTTGCTAAGCTGGCAGTGCTTCTACTTGGTGACGATGCGTCTTATATGACAGGTACCGTCATTCCCATTGATGGTGACCTGATCTGCTAGATGAGTAAGTGTGAAGGAGTCCATAGTCAGAGCAGTCAGGATGGGGAACACGTGGAAGTCAACCGGATACTCGATGAATAAATTCGTGTTCTGCCACAACTTGTTTCTGTTACCCAAGCCAGAGGATTCATTGTAGAAGCAGTAAATCTGTTTGTCATGGGAGGTGTAGTACATATTGAAACATGAAGCCACTTCCGCGAGATTGCGCACCCAAGATGGATAGATAATGAGATTATCTCTAAACGATCCGATGTCCTCTTCTTTTGGAAACTTGTATTGCGTCCTGAGGGGGTGTGAATAAACTCATTGATTCATTTCGCCGCTATATCCATTAATGTCCGATGGTCTGTTGACTCCTCAACCACCACTAGACCCGGCTGTTCATAGACGATCCAGTTTCCACCTCGCCAAGTCCCAGAGTTCCCCAATAAACTGTTGAAAGCACACCTAAGTGCTTGACCTCTTGCTGCAGCTTTGTAGGATGCATCCATGAAGGCGATTCTTCAAGGGTAGTCTGATCCAGAGTAACAGTAACTTGCAACTGACACACCAAGAACGGAAAATCCCACGGTTAGCTCTTGTTCCTTGAAATTCGGATAGACAGGCCAACCCACCCGGAAGAACAAGTAGAGAATCCAATACGATGCAAAGAACTCGGTCTGCTTTTGCCGCCTTTTGAAGGGATCCTTGTATATCTTCAGCTGGTGAGACAGTGCATTCGGCGAATCATCTAGCATGAAGTCTGCAATGGTCGGCGGCCCAATGTTGCAAATAAAAGCCCGCGTCACGTCGAGTATCTCATGCAGATGGTAGTCGTACGGAAGCGGTGACAGGATGACATTCGAAGTGCCGTAGTGGATGGGTGTAGTGGCTTGAACTGACAGAGCCGGAGAGTTCCAAAAGGAGGCCCATTGCTGGCCACATCTCAATTCCAGAGGATTGAACAATATCTCGTTTGAAGCAAGGGTTCCCCCTTGCCCCTGTTGAGGCACAAGTGACAACATGGGAGAAGGGGTGTTTGCCCTGGACGTGCTGATGTCGATAGCCCTCCCTGTCTGGCCAAGGGAGCCAAGGGAGGGACATGGAACTGTGATACAGGCTGCATTTAGTGCCAGGGAGTAGGAGATGGCTTCCGGACTGGAGTTAGGGAAGCTAACTCCGAGGCATATAGAGAGGCTTTGCCGGATCTTCTAAGCCGCGAGTCAAGCGCTTCGGGTTTCTTGAACGGTCCTATGCTGAGATGACCGTGTCATGCGATCAAAGGCCGAAGCGTGGGCAAATATAAGGTTAGTTAAAAGCTCGGTTTGTGGCCAGTGGGAATGAATGAATGTAACCTTCTCGTACCACCATTGTCAACTCTTTTGCTACAAGACCACCAACTAGGATGTCTCATTATGAAACACAGGGAGCCATTTTGGCGCTTCCAAAGATGCAGTGAGTACTTTGAGGACAAAATACACACGTTAAACTGGCTCATTATGCCATCTTCAAATCCAGAGTTTGCTAAGGTTAGAGCCATGCATCCCTCTTGCTTCTAATCACTGAGTTGTAAACAGTATCTTGTAAAAGCTGAACATGTTCCGAACCCTCCTCTGTCTGCCGTGGTAGCGGCTTTCAAGCAGAAACCGCCTCCTACGCTACCATCCATTGCGATTGGGTACACCAAGAGGTCACCATGCGAGGCGATTACGGTAACGACCTTCGCATCCATCACCCGGCCAATTCACCGTCCGATGCCTGGGCTATGTTCGGTTTGATCCATGGCGGCGGCTTCTGCCTAGGGAATGATTTCATCCATAGCTACCAGTTGCGAGCCATCGCATCTATCCACCATGTCACTGTCGTCAATCTTTCATACCATCTAACGCCGGAACATCGGTTTCCCGCTGGGCCTAACGACGTCTAGGACTCGATGAAATCGCTTAGCCAAGCCAAAAATGCAAAGGAACTTGGTTGCGACATCTCGCTTGGCTTCTACGTTGGCGCTGTATCTGCCAGCGGAAACCCCCCGGGCGTCCAGGAGTTTCGGCGTGCATTCCTTACTTCTTGGAGGAAGGAATTGTGCCCGCCTAGTACAAGGACTTTTATCTCGTCAGGGAACAGAACGTCGACTCAATGGTCATCAACAAGGAAGCCATGGACTTTGTGCTAGCTGCTTATCGTCCGGATATAATGTCGGCCGCCTTCTCCCCTTTTCAGTCCGAACATCCACACGGGCATGCCTCCTGTCTACATGGGTCGCCGCTCAGAGGCAATGGAATCATCTATGAGAAAGAACTGCGTGCTCACGGGGTGAAGACAAGACTGAACGTGTACACTGGCCCCCCCTTGCGTTGGACGGCATGTTTCGGGAACTGGAGATCTCGCGAAAGTGCATGTTAGATATCTTGATGGGGATTAGCTGGCTCATGGGCAAGGAGGTTGATAGCAAACTGTGTGAGAATCTAGTGGAAGAGTCGTATGTTGCCACGCCTTCTGTCTGGCCGATTTGAGATGGAGGATAGGCTCATTACACATGCTCAATAGTTCTAAGAAATAGGAGACATTTCGGTGTGTCACATGGCATTTGTGTGACTAGCCTTCCTACTAGAGATGTGCTATATCACACTCCCGCCTTCACCTCATAGCGGATACAACCATAGTCCACTGCCCCTCCCATACCCTCATTAGTTTCTATTGTTTGTTAGCACTACGAAGAACATCTTTAACTGACACAACCGAATATAGCAAGGTCCTCACTGCAATACTTCTAGAGGTCAGAGAAAACAAGTCGACGGCTGGGTTCGCACGTGTGGAGGAAACCCTCCGGGTGTCAGAGCCTCTGCTTGTTGTCGGGCAAAACTCTGCAGCCCTCGATCCAGGAGATGGAGTAACGGAACCCAACACCGTGCTACTTCTCCCCCTGACCAAACATGCTTATCTTCTTAGACTCATCCGTGTCCCACTCGGCAGGGGCAATGTCCCGGTGACAGGTAGACCAGGCTGAATCCCATACCGACGACTCGCTGACGTCAATGTGACCGATAAATTCAGCCGGGTTGTTGCACTTGAAATTGCTAGCCTTCGGAAGGACCGGTGTAATCCGTTTTGGAGGGCTCAGCGGGCTTGGATGAAGTAGGCGTAGGCTTAGTGAAGGGCATGATCTTGTATGAGTACGTGCCGCACCCAGCGTCAACCTTGCCCTTCTCTGGGACGCTGAATGGGTAGCTGATGGCACATTGTCTAATACTCTCGGCTATGGGTCTATTGCAGTTGTCAAGACACTGCCCGCCGCCTGAGCCAGTCCATACAAACTCAAAGGCCCATCCGTCACACTCGACGTCCCGTCAGACGATAGACCTCTTCTGCTCTTCCCTGCCGCCGCTGTGGATCTCAATAAAGAGCTCTTTGTCCTTATCCCTGTTCAGCTCGCTGCAAAAGTCGAGGATGGCCCGCGCAAGGCGTATGGAGTTCATTTGGGCTTCATCGCCCTCGCACTCGGCCTTGACATTGTTAATGGAATCAAACGAGATTCCGAGTTCGTCGCACCATGTCTCAAAAAAGTCGAATGACGATTGATCAGAATCCCCAGACTCGTCAGCCCACTCTTCCTCGGGGTTGTCAAACGTATTGTCGGCCTGGCCTTGTACGTCGATGACAGTCGTTGTGGTGCTCTGCTTGCCTGTCGCACAAGACATGGCGTACGAGCATTCGCCAAAGACGGTGGAACTGTATCCCGACCCAACTGAGATGAACGACACGGTTCGAGTACAGTCTGGGGGTTTCATGAGAGTGCATCCAGAAGACTTGGCTGTTGAAGGATCCGGCTTGTCAGGGGTGGCCGTCGGGGGCAGGCGGAGGAGGTGGTGGGTTCGGGCCTTGGATGCCGAACGGGATCTAAGACCAACTGCCTGGGAAGATGATGAGGATGGAGCCTTCGTCCCGAGTAGTCGTCTTTGTCTCGGTAACAAGGTATACCTGGTTAGACTGTAGACGATGACCCTACTGTCCGTTCCAGTTACGGTAACAAGGCTCGGCTTGCCATCCTTATAGACAATATCTGAAAGGGCAAAAGCGAGATGCTTGGTGTACCAGTTAAAAACTACTTGGTATTTTCTAGCAAGATAGGTGACTCCTTAGTGCCCCAACCGGTAGATAGGTGCTGACCGATGCTCAAATCTCTGGAATCTCCCTGTGCGTGGTTTCTCCAGTTCGCAGTTGACCGTAAGTTTTTCCAGCTGCAGAAGAGTTGCCTCCTTTTTTGCCTGTCCTACAACTAGGTGCAGATTGTGGCCAAACGGATCTGTAAGCGTGACGGCCTCACCGCCACCAGGCGCATCTAGTTTATACATCGGTGTATAGAATGAGAATTCCGAGGCCCTTTAAAGCTCATGGCGGGATTCAACCTCGAAAGTAGCACCGCTGAACGAAGTCTTTTCTGTTTTACGAGCGACATATATGAGATGGATGGCTCTGCGCCATAACCACCAAAGTAGACCTCGTGACCTCGATCCTCGACCATGGTCAAGCCAAAGTCGACCAAGAAGGCCCTTGCCATATCGAGATCCACGTGAGAGTAGTCCACGAAGTCTGTCGCTGGCAGACAAATTCTGCCGTCGTTCTCTAGAATCGACATAATGTTTTGTAGGCTAAAGAGGATGAGAAGAAAGAAGACAAGGGGTGTGCTAAGTGGGGACGTATTGCTGCAATTGTTCCCCTCAATGGCATGGTCACAAAGCACCTCATATATTACGACAACCATCCATATAGGTCATGGCTGAATCGTCATGATGTTTTCACCTTCTTCCATACTCCCTTGAGGGAAGCCGTGGTTCTGCGGCTAGTGGCTAAGATGGGGGATCGGCTAAGGTGGTCTGAGTGTGGGGATAAAGTCGTATCGCGGCGACTCCCAGAAGATCCGGTTCAGGCCTGGAGATGCTTACAAGAAACTGCCTGCAGAGTGCAGAGTGCAGAGCTAAAAGCCAGGATCAAATACATGTCCAAGTCCAGCACAAACGTCCCCAGACATCCCGTCACGACTTAATCATGTCACGTTCGACTACCAACATCTTATGGAATCGTCTGGTTCGCTTTCGTCCCAAAGATGATGCCGGTCGGATTCTTTGGGGCGAGCCCATTCTTGAAAACGAACAAGATGACATCGCTAAGCTCCGTGTTCAAAGTTGATGTGTATGCCAATTTTTGGCAACCTGCTGAAATTCTGCATCTAAGCTGCCTTAACTAATATATAACTCCCGTTAACTTATCTTATTAGCTATAACTTAAACTTTCTACCTTTATAATTAAAACCTTTTTTCTCTCGCTAAGTTACTTATATAACTTAATTTCTTAAAAACCTTAATTACTTTCCTTAAAGAAGCTCTAGAAATATATCCTTTATAACTTATTTTTAATCTTCTTAATTTTATTTATAATAGGCTTCTTTTTATTGCCTTATTTCTTATAGCGTAAAGTATTTAATAATAATTAAATTAATATATTTAAATAATAAGGTTATAAAAACCTTTTTACTTTTATTAAAACCTATAAAGATTTAAAAATACTTAATAATTATTAAAAAGCTATAATATTATTTTTTAATTATTATATCTTATTACTTTTATATAAAGGCGCCTTAAGTTATAAAGACTAAGTATTTATTAAAGAAAAATAAAAACTTCTTAATAATCTTACCTAAAAGCTTATATAATATAATAATCCTATAAGGAGAGAGAAATAATTTCTATTAAACCTAATAAATAAGAGAGGAGGGTATATAGAGGAGTAACTAAGGGAGGGATTATATTAGCTAGGCGAGGTTAGAAGCTTATAAGGAAACGAGGGGGGGGTAGAGATATAGGGAAAAAAACTTTATTGGCATAATATGACGCCATAGATAATGGTTGTAATAATATAATATAATAATACAACGGGGGTTATAACACAACGGGGGATAGCTCACACACACAGCACCCGGTTTCTGGGATGGATGTCTTTGCGACGTCATGGCCGCGAAAAGGTGCGCCTAAGGTGAATGTCCCCCTCAAGAGTAGAAGAATCATAGATCCTGTTGCTGTAATGTTGCGAATTCTGCTTCTTACACT
Source organism: Fusarium euwallaceae (assembly GCA_002168265.2). Classification (NCBI taxonomy): domain Eukaryota; kingdom Fungi; phylum Ascomycota; class Sordariomycetes; order Hypocreales; family Nectriaceae; genus Fusarium; species Fusarium euwallaceae. The sequence continues at coordinate 29,044 of NHTE02000073.1, read as the reverse complement.
TCAACTTTTGTGTTTTGAACTGTGATGCGAGTGTAGCAATACCACGATATCATCACCAGCCATCATCAATACTTCAGCCACAAGATGGATGTCCTCCTCTCTCTGCCCATACTCTCCTACCTCCTTTCACCAGCTTCGGCATCATGGTCAACATCTCTCAACCTCCTCTTCTTTTACATGACATGGACCACTCTCGTCCTCTCCCACACTCCCCTACGAATCCGCCTACTTGGCTCTCTCGCAATACGCATAGTCCTCTATCTAATACCGTCACTACTCACGCTTCTATTCGACGCTGCAGTACCCAGCCTCGCCGAGTCCATCAAGCTTGGCGGCCGTGCATCACTCCCACCTCGTGATGCTCGTTCACTAGCCCGTCAAGTTGCACTCGTCGTGTTCAACCTCGCCCTCGTGACCGGTGTGGAAGGCGCTTCGAGTCTAGGCTTTTCCTACGTCTTTGACGACAATGACTTCAAGACGACGTCGACACTTCCATTACCATGGCAGCTAGCGAAGCATATCGTTCTGCTCCTCACGGCGCGAGAGGTGCTCACGTATTACGTACACCGTTACACGCTGCATTCTTCGTCGACCATTAGGAAATACCACCGTCGTTTCGCTCATGCTCGTGCTGCGGCGCCTTATAGCCTTCTCCTCTTTGCTGACCACCCAATTCCTCTCCTCCTTCAACGTTTCGTCCCCATTTACTTGCCTGCTCTGGCATTGCGACCACACCTTTTGACATACTTCCTATTCCTTTCCCTCTGCACCGCTGAGGAAACCTTGTCCATGTCCGGCTATAGTATTGTTCCGGGCATCATAATGGGCGGCATGACACGGCGAACAGCGGTGCACTACGCCAGCGGTGGGGATTGTAATTATGGCGCCTGGGGATTCCTCGACTGGGTTAACGGCACTGGACGGGGTCGTGATGTGCTTGAGGATGTCAAGGCTGAAGCTGAGAAGCATCATGTCAAGGAGAGATCTGCTAAGAAGGTGGATAGTGGTATGGGGGCGATTCAGGATGGGATTGACAAGTTGACGAATGGGAATGAGGATGGGAGGAGGAGGAGTTCGAGGCTGAGGTCGAAGCGGGCTTCCTAGGTAGCGTGTTGTTTGTATATGATCTCACAATATAATGTCCATAGTTTTGAAGTTGAAAAGTTGACTTTTTTACACGAGACCATACCTATGTATCCCAACATGCCTTATTCCATGCCCGCCATATCTCTATCAGGTCTAACAACCACATTCCAACATATCCCAATACAAGCATCCCAGAAACAATATCTATGAGTATCCCATCTTCTTGCCAAACCAGCTCAGCGTCTCCAACCCACTCTGAACCCTCATACCAATTCTCGCATCAAGCACAAACGCCTCCCACACCTTGGCAACGTCCATCTGCCGCAGACACTCGTCGTACTTTTCCCTCCTGTACTTTGCCACCTCTTCGACGGTGCCTTCGGGTGGGTTGCAGCATTCTCCCCATGCGATGGCGCCCTTTTCGTATGTTCCTGCTGCCAAGACGTAGTCATCCTTTGTCGGACCCTTGAATACAGATCTAGACTTGTGTTAGTCAACGTGTTGAATCGTGAGAATGGTGTTGCTTACCGATCATGCTTGAGAACATGCGTCTCAAGAAGTTCCCTCGCCTCCTCAAACCTCTTCCCCTGTCTAAACAGCGCCGCACAAATAAGCGCCCAAGACCCCATCTCATCAAGCTCTTCCTTCATCTTCTCCACAACCTCTGGCTTAGCAGTGCACCTCTCCCACCGCATAGCGTGCCTAGCAGTCTCGAGTTCCGCAGGTCCCATGCGCTTGGTCATGTTCCATAGGTAGCACATCTCGAGTGCTGGACTCGCGCCGATCGCGTCGGCTAGGTCGACTTTGTGCTCCTTTACGCGGTCTTCCCACTTTTGGACTTTGCGTTGGATGAAGACTTCAAAGGGGAGTTGGCGTGCCATGAAGCGCTTCTTTCCTGCGACGCTGGGGGCTTTGCGGAAGAAGTCTTCTGTCTTGACCTTTTGTCGTCTTGCCTCGCCTTCGTCACCCGCCTCAATCGCGTTGCGGTATAGTTCAAGAGATGCGATGCCGGCCATGTAGTAGTACAGAGCAGGACTCCAGTCGTTGACCTCAAGACAGTGGAGGAACGAGTCTCGCATGAGAGGCCAGTTCTGAATGGCCATGGCGCTGATAGATAGTTCAAAGTTGTTGAGCGCGGCGACCTGCTTCATCTTAGATTCACCGCCCGTAGTGAGGACCTCGATAGCCTTGGTGAGTTCCTGCTCGTTGCCGAGTTGTCTAGCCTCCTCAACCTTCCACAGTCTCGAATCCGGATACCGCGCTCGCATGGATGCAAGGAGCTTATCGCATTTCTCTCGGGGAGGACCAACAATCTCAGCACCTTCGTCAAAATCTTTTTCGTCAGGGAGGATATCCACGGTTCCGAGAAGTGCGTTATAGTATGACAGAAGAACCAGGCCAGCGATAGCGCCGTTCACATTGGCGTAAGCGGTAGATCTCCAGAGCATACGAACGCCTCGCTCACGATCTCCTCGGAACCCAACAACCGACAGAATTCGAGAAAAGGCTGGGGGAACAAGAGTCAGCATGAGAAGAATAAGTCCAAAGCACATGTTTGCGCCCGAATGGACAAAGACGTCGAGGGGGTTCTCGAGAAGAACAGTGTCGGACTCAGTGGGCTTTGACTTGGCCTCCTTCAGCGGCGCTCCCTCGTCGAGCTTTTCGTCTTCGGTGCTGGTCCCTGGAGTTGTCGTCGAAGAACTGGAAGATTCCAGGTTCGCTGGTGTCTGTGTTCCGGAATATCCGTCGCCGCTCTTGGACTCAATATCGAGCTTCTCCATGCTGCTAGAGCCATCATCTGTCGCCTTGGCAGATAATGACGCCTCCGATTGTCCCTCGGGCTTGTTTCCCAGAGTCTTGTTCTCAGCTTCAATAATGGCGTCGAGGGTGATGAATGCCTTGCGAAGCTTGAGGAAACTCTTCATAGCGTCAATGAGACTCTCGTGGAGAACACCAACAACAGCACCCATGAGCTGTGTCTCAGCACGCACAAGCTCATACTCTGTTCCTGGGGGGTACAACTTGCTTCCAGCCCTCGCCTTTCCATGCTTCTGTGCTTTTTTATAGTCATTCCATGCTCTAGCCTCACACTCATCCAGCTTGGCTGTAGTCTCTGTCATGACAGCCTTCTCAAAGCCGAGGACCGATCGCATAAAGATGGTCACAGAGAGACCCAGCAGATGAAAAGACGAGTCGCCCGTCTGTAGTCGCTCCCAAGCTCCATCAATATCGTCGTTCATGATGAGTCCAGCCGAGTTCATGGCATCGTCGATATCCTCCATCTCTTTAGCGGTATTGTCCCTAGTCGAGCTGGTGTCGCTCGCATCGTCAGCCTTGGCGGCAGCAGCGCCTCCGCGGAACCAGCCCGCTAAGCGACTCATGATGGCGATGAAAAGATGTATGAAGCTGGAAGAAGATAGACTTGAGCGTAAGATGACCTCTTTATGCTCATAGACTTCGTATCTGATGATGAAATTCAAGGCTGAGCCCCAAATGCTGACGTCTTACTCTCTTTTGCTTAGGCTGAATTGGAATGGATGGATGTCTTGCTGAAAAAAAAGGGACCCCTCTTTGTGGCGGTTTCCCCCCCCTTCGACACGATTGCGAAACCGAGAACGAAGCAGACAGCGATCCTCCTGTCTCACACGATCACTCAACAAGTGTCGCAGAAGATGAAGAAATAAAAGAAAGAAGATGAAGAAGAAAGAGAATTAAAAACCGCTCTTTGTATCCGAAAATTGGAGATGCAGCAGCTTTTCAACCCCCGGGCCTCCGAGAAACCATGTCATAGGCCCGTCCGCCTTGCGGAGTTTAGGCGGGCTTACGCACATGAGGGACTTCCAATCGGAGTTTGCGGGTGACGATCTTGGTGGGGATTTGTGCATTATCGCAAAGAGTTGTTTGCTGCGATACGATACGATCTGTGAGCCGACACATTGCCGATATCCATTATTCAGGTTGGAAGGGTTTGAATCCGAGGATCTTGACCTCGGCCGGCTCTGTCGGCTCACTGCGCTTCGAGGCTGATGGGTTGGTGACATCAACCGTCGTTGGCAAGCTACCCTGGAGACGCCTTGACTCTCCGCGGCAAAAAGAACCACTCATATCCTTTCTATGAACCGGTTTCTAGATACAAGGGGAAACTAGTTCCATTTATCTGCGAGGGATCCTCCCGGAAGGAATGCTTGTATAGCCCTATCCTCTCCATGATACAGCCTCAGGTACGAGCAGATTGAAGGACACTCTACCCTTGCCCTGAGCTCAATCCACCATATACTACGACCTCCTTTGCGATACCATAGATATAGCAGTAATAGTGCTATAGGATCTCTTTTCGAGAGCAAATCTTTGAACTGGCCACGAATACTGCGGAAGAATAGTTGAGTCGGGCCCGTCGTGAGTTCGCCGTCTGGGATATCCAGGATCCGGGATACTCCATGAACGGCATGGAAATATGGATTGTTTTCCGCCGTAGATGAGTTATCCAGGTGACATATGGAAGCCAAGGCCATAGGAACACCCTCTGTACCTCTCTCTGGCAAGGGTGAGTACATCTGAGCATAAGTACCCGCCATGACATGGAAAAGACTGTCCGGCCGTAACGGGTTGACAGTGTGCCACAATGCCATCTTCCCTTCGCTCAAACGCAACCAGCTCAGATCTGAAGAACCAGAAGACTTGAGTGGCCATGACTCTTCAGGCGAGCTTGCTTCAGGAGATGAAAAGGCCAGGACAGCCAGGGCAGCCGCAGTACCCCAGATTGGATCCTTGTCTTTCGTCTCAATTGGTTCACTTAACCGTTTGTGGAAGAGACCTGCGCTTTGAGACCAGTGAAAGCACTCTTCTCGAGTTCGATGATAATCCGTGGAGCTGTTTAGATGGCGGTCGTATGTGAATGCCACAGCGAGGGAGGCATGCATTAGAAAAGGATGCTATTAGCACGTGTCAGTCAGGTTTACGAGGGACAACCTGTTCTGAATTTCGCCGATATGAATTGAATAGAATTAGTGAAGTGTAACTTACAGCAAAGGCTAGTTCCAGCAGCTTGCGGTTCACTTGTAACATGTTTGGGTCACCTGGTGTGAGGAGACTCCGTCCAAGGTAGCGGGTTATAAAATCCTGACACCGTGCGTTCAATTGATAGCAATGAGATGCATCAGATGTCCAGATGGCATTTGTGAGAGATGGTTGAAGTTTTGTTCTTCCTCGAACAACCATTGGCTTTGCTGTGTCGGCAGCGACAGGGTGTAGGTCAGGGATGTTGGGTATGAAATTGCATAATACTCCGAACGAACAACACCGCTTGCACTGGGGTTTGCTCTCATCGCACTAGATAGCCAAGAAAATTAGTTCGATTGATTCCTGGACAAGTGAAATAGGATTACTTTAGGTACCTTGAGTTTTCGAAGCTTGCAGTTTCGGCAGCCATATCTTGACCGTCGTAGAGTTCTGCGCTCCCGGACCTCTGTTGTACAAGTCGAAGCCATGGCTGTTCAATGGGAGGTCGAGGATCCCACTCCCCCCGACCTGGCTGAGGAATATTTTGAGAGCCTGAACGGACTTAACGGAGGAATGAACGAGGTCGGATTGCCTGGAAAGGTTGAAACGAAGTGACGTTGGTGCCGATGATGAGAGCCGGAAGCGGGATCCATAGGGAAGAGCTTTGCCCAATCATGGAGGGACCCTCCCGAGTTCCACAGCTATCAGGACTCACAAGCTAACCCATTTTCGGATATCAAGATCCACGCTAGCTCTTGCTCGGCAGCACGAGTCTCTGATTGGCTAGGAGCTATACCTTCAATCATCCGCCATCTATACAAGGTACCTACACGACACAAGATGGCGATGAATGAGCACTATAAGAGGGAGAGCTTCTCTCGATATTCTAGAAAGAGAAGCTACTAAGTCTTCAATCCGAATACCACACTCGATCCTCTACCCCAAACCCTTCATACAGTTCATCATGGCCACCCATCTCGCTGCTCTTGCTCTCGCCAAAGGCGAGCCCTTTCAACTCCAAACCCGTCCTACACCCAAGCCAGGCCCGGGCGAACTCCTCATCGAGGTCAAGTCTGTGGCCCTCAACCCGGCAGATCACATCATGCGTACCTCCGGCCTTTTCATACCCGAGTACCCTACTGTCATCGGCTTCGATATGTCCGGGTTGGTCCTCGAGGTCGGCGAAAACGTCCCCGTCAGTCCCAATGAGGACCTTTTCTTTCAGCCGGGTGTCACTCGTGTTGCTGCCTACGCTGCCTCTTTCTGGAGGTCTTACAACCCTGACTATGGGTTCTTTCAGGAGAAGTGTATTGTCCCTTGGCAGCACGCCATGCCTCTCCCAGATGGCATCTCTTGGAACCAGGCCGCGACCTTGCCCGTTTCTACCGAGGTAGCTCTCAGCGCGTGGGATGCAATGGGAATTCCACGGCTGGGGGAAGCAACGGAGGGGAATAACCAGGGTAAAAGAGAAGTCCTCCTCGTCTGGGGTGCTTCGTCTAGCGTGGGCACTATGGGTGTCCAATCCGCTCGGCTGTTGCGAGAAGAGCCGGGCTCTTCCTTCGCCGCCGTGTACGCTACGGCTAGTGCAGCCAATCATGAGTACATCCGCTCTCTCGGCGCGGATCGTGTCTTTGATTACAAAGACCCGCAAGTTGTGGATGCGATTGTTTCAGCAGCCAGAGAGGACGGTCTGGTGATTAGACACTGCTATCTTGCCATGGGACAGCTTCAGGCGTGTCAAGGCGTTCTCAAGTCTTTCGTCGAGGATGATAGCGAAAGCCAGAAGGCCAAAATTGGTTCGGCGCCGCTTATCCCTTCTGACGTGGAGAAGGTGGATGGAGTGGAAGCCATATTTGTGATGCCGGCGGATGATGAGAAGGAGAGGCTGGCTCAGCTTCAATATTGGCTGGGGACATGGCTTAGGGAGAACCTAGTTAAGGGCAAGGTTAGACCGAGCCCGGAGCCCAAGGTTGTTGGAAAAGGTCTGGGGGCTATTAATGATGGGTTGGATGAATTGATGCGGGGAGTGAGCTGTACCAAGTTGGTTGTTGAAGTTGCCGAGTGAGAAGGCGAGACAGGATGAAACCAGGTGATAGAGGTCGAAGATTACTAAACGAATGTTTATATAGGTAGGAAGATGAGATGCTTCTACGGTGTTTTCAGGTTACATGTCCTTGAAATCTGTGCCAAGCCATTGTGCTGGCTGGAACAGTGTATCTTAGCCCCCCTGAATTTCGTGATTATGCAACATGCCTGTGGAATCAAGTAGGTGAAAGTGATTCTCCTCGTCAATGTATCCGACCAGGCTGGTGGAAGGATCGCACGTGATATGTCCCACATTCTTGACAGTTGTCACCATTTCTTTCTTCCTATCAACTCATCACGAAAACTAAAAAAACTAGTCCTTCATTCTTCTCGCCTTGAGAATTTCTAGTCGCTGGAAAATAAGCATCACGGCAGCTGAGTCTCCCTAGAAATGATTCCTTCAGAGGAAACAGAAGATGCGCGGAAGATAACGACAGCCATCTCTCCCCATCTCTCGCTCAATGAAGAAACACCTCCACTAGACGATTCGGTACAAGTCTATGATCCTCCAACTCGCCCTGACGGGGCCATAAACGTCTATAATTATAAAGGGCAACGGTTTCTTTCGGCCCATCTACTCGAGACACCACCACCTATGAGATGGAAGAACTTTTGCAAGCCTCTCCTTCGCCAGTTCCCAAAACATCATGTTCCAATAAAGTGGCACGGCTGCGTCGGTTGCGGTGTCGAAGGCGGTGTCTTTAAGGTGTCCTTTGGAGATGATGGCCCCTATGCTCTTAAACTGGTCCGTCATCTCTCCTACATATTGCCTCTGCTTCAGAAACTAACGGCTGGTATAGTTCTGGAATACTCGTCCACAAGAGCCGCTGAATAGGGGTAAACCCTTTGTATTTCCATTCCAAGATGAGGCCCGGCATGTTGCCATCATCGAGAAGATCCGATGGGCAGTTCAACACTCAGAGAACCCGATCATGGTACACCCGTCTCCGAAATCATCCGAGCTGAAGCTTGAAAATCTCTACTGCTTCTCTGAAGAGGGACAGCGGAGCCCACCAGAATTTGAGTCCTCTACTCCCATGTGTTCAGCTGATTATATCAACCGCTGCCACGGCTGGTTAAAGCTTGACAAGAAAAATTGGCCAAAAAACTATCACCAGTGTGAATGGCGAGGACGTCCTTACTCTCCTGAAGAGGCAGACTACCGCTGGGCGATCGTATACGACTACGTAAGCTCCAAGGTCAAGGAACACGACCTCAATGTGACCCAGGCCAACATTGACTTTTTCTACCTGACTGGCTTCGAGTTTGCGTATTGCAAGTCAGACAACTGGCGCCGGGGGAGGTTGGTGGATTTTGGTGATCTTTATTCACCTTTCAAGCGCGTCGTTCAGGTGACGCCACCTCGTCGTTGGAGTGCAGAGACATGGTTCAAGGATAAACCCGTGAAGCCTTTGACTTGGTGGACATCTGGGGCCATTTGAGAGACTGCGGTGGGAGAAGGGGGGCCTGAATCCCTCACGGAGAGGGAATAATGATCAATGTTATGGTACGGTATGGAGTGATCTTGGTACTAGCGATGCCCGTGTATGAATATGGTTTCTGTATTTTGCTGCGATGGTTTATTTTGATACTAGATCTCATAGCCCGCGTTTTGGGCCTTCTCAAATTTTCGCTTATGGACAATAATTCCCTACTTTTATGATAAGTTTGAATGGAAGCTATACGCTATGTTACTACGAACCATCCTCTCGATGCGCCACAGGGGATGCTTCGGTAAAGTCGGTAGTTCCGGGGAAATAGTAGTTGAAGCCCATTGCATATTGGTATGGAGTAAGATAGCTTTAGGGGTAAGAAGGAACCCCTACTCTAATTTTCTAGATACGACTAGCATCAAGATTCGTATCCTGCTAGTTATGAACCCTATGTACGTTTAACTGCGTGGTCGTGTTGTTTCGTCGAGGCTTTCTAGGCAGCTCGCCCAAGCCATCATAGATGCCCTGCGTCCATCATTCCCATCCTCAACCTGACGATATTCGACTAGTGTCGACAGCTATCTGACTCGTAAAGACATAAGGCCTATCAAAACAGGCATCCCACTGGGTCTCGCCCGAATCCCAGAATGACTGGAGAATGCTCTTGGCCATCAGGGGCACATAAGTACCAGCATCATAGCTTAGCTCGGGTAACTTCTCTGAAACAAATGCTCGCATCTTGGGACCTCCACGAACAGCTTCCACACCGAGTAACACGAGCGGCCAGATGAGGGATCGTCTGGTCCTTGGACATGATAGACCCACGTTCAGAAGAAGCCACAAGACTTGCCCATGGGCAGCGCAGCAAGCTCTGAGCTCCTGAGTCTCGGGGAAAACAGACAAGCTTTGCAGGGACAAGATGCAATACAGCGCCGCCGCAGCTTGGTACACCTTGCCTATCAGCACCCAGTCCTCCTGGTGTAAGGATTTAGAAGAGGCCCATTGTTCTGATGAAAAAGCGTGGATACGATCAAGTATCTCAAACCCTTCTTTTGAAAGATCCTCCAGTAGAGCGAAATCACAAGATATTGCTCGCATACGAAGGTGGTTAATCTTGATAATCTCGGCGAATAGCGGCAGGGGACACATGTGAATAGGAGATACTGCCGCGCTGTATTTCTCCAGCAGCAATTCAAGAGCATCAAGATATGATTCAGTCATTATTAGGTCTGAAGCAGCACATGTCGTGTTTCCGATGGCGGCGACGCTATATTGTGAGGTTAGCATTGTACCTGTCAGGTTTTCTGGTGTGAACACCTACAACCAGAGGGAAAGGAGTAGCGGCTCTAAGCTTGGCGAGCTGGCCACTGCATGAAAACCGCCTCGTAACGCAATCAACTTGTGAATCCCCTCTAGGTGACATCTCCAGTTGAGTGAAGTTCCCTGTTGAACCTACATCAACGTTTTAGGAAGAAGCTCCAAGTAAAAGAATTAGTACTCACATCAGCCAAGAGAAGAGTCATGATTCCCGCCATGACTAAGTCACTTGTCTGCCTATCTTGCACATCAAGTTGCTCGTTCAAGGACCGAACAGCAAGACCCCAGTACAAGTAGAATTTCTCAGCCAAGAGCTTGTACTGGTGATCATTTCTGGTGCGGTTTATGCGGTGACTTAGAGTCATGCAGAGCATGCCGAAGTTGAGATAGTCTGGTTTGTTTACAGCCCGTTGTATATGTGTGATTGATAGTTGGTATATGTGAGGGTTCTTGCCAAGTTCTTGGATAGGGGCTAGCTCTCTGTAGATGCAAGAGTTGACTATCTTCTATCAGCTCATTGTCGCGAAATACACCAGCCAGGCAACTTACAATACTCTGCAGCCTCAGGTAAAGAGCAGACGTCGGTCTTTAGCTCGTATCGCGGAATGGTCATGTTGAAAGCTATAATCATGCTCGGTTGTTCCGTCATGGCGCTGTTGGTCTTGTTGCCGGGGTCACTCTCCACTGGAGCCGAAGGAGAACGGGTCCCTTTTCGTTTCCGATTCCGAGATGTGACTCTCCCAGGAGCGAGCCATTTTAGCCTTTGAGGTTTTACGTGGCTATACCCAGGACATTCGACGCCAGCAGTCGAGCATCTCTTGCAGGCTGGTTCTGTAAAGTCGCAAACCAAGCATCGCCTGCGACACTCCCAACAGTGGCGCTGCTGTGTCTCCATCTCCGAGTGAACTGAAAAACGCGTCATCAGTCAACTGCTAAAAACACTCCCCGATGCCCTAGCTGTTGACCTACCGCGATAGTACGAGGGTAGGCAAACGCGTACAACAAGCCCCTGGTTGGTATGGAGAAAGCCAGGTCAGGGGGAGCATGACCGTGCGGCACAGCCAAGAGTGTACGTCAGCAGCCGGACATATCACATTGTGGCTTAAATCCGATCTAGCTTCTCGGCAGTCATCATTGAGGCTGGTGGTGATGCATTTCCTTCACGATTCTACAATGTAGATTGGTAGACTTAGAGAGTTGCGCGTATTTCTGAGGGTCCCACCTGAACTCGCATGTTGTTTTTGTCTGCAAGTTATGCGACGGACATTTCTAGAGGCCAACAAGGTGGCTACCGGCTCTTTGCAGAAATAACACGTTGCTTGCCGCGCTGTGCAACAGTGTGCCATCTTCGTATCTGGTCACAAATGTATAGGTTCTGATTCTATTAAGCCCAAGCCTTCCCCTTCAAGGACACCAAAAATTATGAGCGAATTCCATAAACACCAACAGACCATATGCCGGGATCATGGGACCAAAACTTGTTTCAATTGTAGTATTCCCACAGCCACTATCGACCAACAATGAGAGACACATTGCTGGCAATGTTGTATCCAACCTCGTGCAGCACAGGTTTTCGCTACGAGGCAACCGAAAAAGGCAGGTCGAAAGATTTCCCAGGTGGCCTCGATAGTGGGCTTTCCCCACAGACGTTGGATTGATAAGATGGGGCCAACGTGATCGACGGTTCAAGATGTGGATATTCGAGTTGTTTATCTGGAGGTGAGGAATAGGATCCAATCATGGGATGCGATATGTGGCCGTGGTTCGGGTAACAAAGGGTGATTGGTGTTTGGGTAGACGGCGGGAATAGAATCACACCATCACGAGAATCGGAGAATCGGAGGCGTACATGTTGAACTTGGGATCTCCATTACGGAGATGGACAAAATTATGAGACATGTTATAGGTCTGGTCTCAAATCACGGACGACCGGAGCGACAAGACATCTTCACCCTACACGCAACACATTGAAAAGCCCTTCTTTCATCCATCTTAGCCCTATGACTCTCGACTCGCGATGAACCCATGACCATCCAATAGTCCGATAAGATCCCTATAGCGGCCGATTCTGTCATTGAGGGTGTGGAGACCCGGCAGATGGTCTCTCCCCCCACGATCAACAAAAAAGCCATGATCTGCAGCAGCTAGATAGACGTGTTTCTCCCGCACATGCTTAAAAGCTTGAAGCTCTGTGGCTTGAGCTCATCTGCAAGACATCAGTCGGAGCGTGTGACTAGCAAAAGAACCCACCCCGCAGAAAGAAACCGTTGAGACAGTCTGTGTCACCTTGTTCTTTTGACCGCTCTCCAGCAAGGACCCTGGCAACGTGCCCTGCTCCAGGGTTCATCAACCGCCCTGTAGCTGGTGACTAGTGTTGCAGATCTTATCGACGCGAGCTTCACGGCGTGGCTTGAGCGGCGCCGAGTGTTGGTTCTTCCGGGAGAGTGGGGCCTTGGTGCCGTCACCCGCAACCGGACTTGAGCGACACCACCGAACCATCTTACTCTGTCTTTCTCTCTCCCCTTCTTTCTTCATCTATATCAACATACGATATTCCTCCCCTGGCTTTCCCTGAGAGTATCTCTTCTCTCACGGGCCTTGTCGACCATTTCCAGTTCATCCGAGGAGCTGTGACACCGCTAAGCTTACGCCAAACCTCAAACTCTGACGCGCGTCCTGGAAAAAACACCGCACGATGAGATTCTTCGCATCACCGCTGATAGCGGTCACCTCCGCTCTATGGCTCACTCTCTTCCCTTCCGTGCAGGCGCAGTCTGCGGAATACTCGGGATCCCTCTCGTTGATTGAGAGTGAGGATCTCTTCACCTTTCGGTACTCCACCTCTGAACCCGACAGCTCCAACTGGGTCGGTCTCTACTACAGCGCTGGTGGAGGTCCTGTCGATGGGGAAAAGGGTTCGTCCAATTCCATAATGTGGAAGTGGACGCCCAGATCTCAAGGAACCGTTCAGCTATCCGCCTCCAGACTCGAACCTGGCAATTACACGGCCTTCTTCCTCGCTCGTGGTGGTTACCATTCCCTCTCTGAACCTCTCGAGGTGGTAAAGCCCCGCGAGACTGGCGGGGATGTCGCGTTCATCGTCTCTGACGTCACGCTGCCCAAAGCGCGTATCGGAGATAGGTACACGTATCGGCTTAGCGGCCTCGTCAAGGGCGGCAACCATGTCACCTTCTCCACCCAAGGATACGGCGGCTGGCTCAAGATCACTGAAGGCGGCGTGCTTGCTGGTACACCTACTGGTAGTGCCGAGGATGCCGTTGTCACTGTCCGCGCGACGGGTACCGACTCTGCTGCTATTGGTGTTTTCACCGTTCCTGTGGTCCCCGAGGGTGAACCTCTGATTAAGGAACTCAAGGTCATGTCCTTGAACATGTGGAACGGTGGTACCGGGGTGACCAACTACCACGACAAGCAGGTTCGCTTCATGGCTTCTTCCGGCGCTGATATTATTGGCATTCAGGAGGATCAGAGTGGTCGTCATATTCCTCGTCTCGCCAATGCTTTGGGCTGGTGGGGATGGTCCAGCGGCGGTGATGTCGGCATTCTCAGCAAGTACCCTATGGTAGAGGAGTACGGTGTCATCAGTGGACCTAGTCGGTCTGGAGGTGTGAGGATCGCTCTCGACGGTGACCAACAGCAGCTCAACTTTTACGTCGCTCACCTGGGATACACTCCATATGGACCCTATGACTTCTGCTTTAGCCACATGAACCCCGATAGGGTTATGCAGCGGGAAGCTCAGTCTGGTCGTACACCTCAGATGGAGGCTACCCTCCGCGGCATGAAGAATCACCTTGACCAAGCTGACGAGACTCCCGTCTTCCTCGTCGGTGACTTTAACGCTCCTTCTCACCTTGACTGGGTCGACGGTCTCAAGGAGAAGAACTGCGGCTACTCCAACGTCCGCTGGCCAACCTCTGTCCTCCCCGAGGAGGCAGGCCTGATCGACTCCTTCCGAGTCGCCAACCCAGACCCGGTGAAGGTCCAAGGCACAACCTGGTCCCCCGTGACCATCTGGAACAACGCCAACCGTCGAGAGCCCCAGGACCGAATCGACTTTATCCTGCACAAGGGCAAGAGCCTCAAGGTGACGGACTCACACACGGTGGTTGTGGGAGATCCCATGCCGATTCCCGACACCAGGTACAACGAGTGGTTTTCTGACCACGCTGCTGTACTGACGACTTATGAGTTGGAGTGAAAGAGATTTAACATCTGAAATTTTTTTAATGATTTAACGGTCATGGTTTTTTTTTTTCGTTTTTGGTTACTACGGGCGTAAATTGCTGGATAATAGCATGCTTTTTCAACATTTGCACGCCATAGAGCAACGCAGTCGTCTTTCACGGCGACATCTCTCAAGGGTCATTGGTATACTTTTAGGCATAACTATACGATTCAACTAGATAGAAAAAAAATGAATCGTACTGATGAATCTCAATTTGAGTCGTGCTTGGAGTGAGATGTCGATCAAGTGAGATGAGAGCCTCGTGCTACAGAGCCGTGCAATGGTTCCTCCGGAAGGAGAAATTGACTTTGGTGAACTCGAGTCTATCCGAGACAATCGTGACAGTGTGGCTTGTTTGGCTGTTTGCGATAGACGCCTCTGCATTCTTGTGTTCCTAATGTAGATGGCCGACCGCTTTCAATGACCGGAAAGAGAAACACACTGAAAGCCTCCCTTGTAGTGACCTTGTAGTGATCTCGCATCGAGCTATAGTCCATGCAAGTCATGGGTGGCCTAGGTATCTGGCTTGCAGAGACATGCGCCATGATTCACCCTCAGACCTTAATGACGCGGTCTTGCCAATATCCACAAACCTTGAAGATTAAAGGATAGCCAGATCATACGAGATTAGAATTCACCACGGCTATATGCAGATATTTCAGAAGTATGTAGGAAAGCGCTTGCTTGAGGTTAAACGAACCTCAACAGTGTATCGTGAGTGGGTTGACGTTGCGAAACATGTCTCAGGTGAGAAATGGAGCGCTCGTAGCCGCAACATTGTTGTTTGACCCTGGCCACAGCATTCATCAGCTGTATGTTGTACTCGACTGTGCTCGCTTAGAGAGGACATGGGATTATGAAATATCTCCGACTTGTTTACGGCCGGGGCGTGTAACTATTTCTGGCTCTCAATTGGTAAAGCTGATGAATAAAGACAACCCAGTTCATGTAACGAGGCCATCGTGCCTTTTATTGGTAGAACTTGGGTCATATGCTAGGGGAAAGTGGGCAACCAGGTTCATAGTTGACTCATGTGTGAAAATAGAGCGTC
Organism: Fusarium euwallaceae; assembly: GCA_002168265.2. Classification (NCBI taxonomy): domain Eukaryota; kingdom Fungi; phylum Ascomycota; class Sordariomycetes; order Hypocreales; family Nectriaceae; genus Fusarium; species Fusarium euwallaceae. The sequence goes on along the minus strand of NHTE02000073.1, from coordinate 13,824 downwards.
CTTAAGTGGAACTGGGATCCAACGTCCACTCATCTTCAACCGCTTTAACTTGAAGGTAATGGAAGCGATATATATATCATCTTTATTGGCTTCGCGAATAGAAAGTATAAAAGATAAGGATAAAAGCAATTGGTATCTGGTTCGGACCTATCTCCATCACTGCCTATCTTGAACTTCGCGTAGATTAAGGGCCTAATGCAGAGCTGCACTCTAGATAACTGGGATTTTAGCTCGAGATATTATAATATATAAAATTAGTGGGCCTATTATTTTATATTTAAACCCTATTAAGCTTAAGGCCGCGCTACTTATTTTATTACCTTCCCCTATAATTATTAAGGTTATTATAATATTAAACCTTGAGCTATAATATTATTACTTTTTAATACTTAAAATAAAGCCTAAAAGATATTAAG
>NHTE02000073.1:0-13361 GCA_002168265.2 Fusarium euwallaceae | reverse complement strand
TTTTTATATACTTAATATTATTTAAGTACTCCTTAATTAAGTATTTATATCCTTTTTTTCTCTCTTATTTATTTATACCTTTTATCTTTTTTTACCTCCTTACCTTATTAGCTTTATCTAAGGGTATCTTAATAACTCTAATATTATTAAATAATAAAAAAATATTATTTAATTATTTATAAGAGCTAGGTTTATTTATTTTTATTAATATATATTTATAAATAGCTTTATATTAACTTATTATTTTTTTTTATTAAACTCTTATTAATAGCTTCTTTTAATACTTTAAGGATAATAATAAAATATTATTATAATTATTTTATATAATAAAAAAAATAAGCTTTAATGCCTTAGTTTAGCTTAATATATATAATAATATTTTTTTCCCCCTTATATATAATTTAGATAGCTTATATTTATATCTATAGTATAAATAGCTATTAATTTAAGCTAAGCATATCTTAGTATTTATCTAAGTAAAAATAGAGTGTCTTAGAGTGTACCTCTGTATCACGACCTAACTTTACGCGCCCATTACGGTAAGAAACTCCGTAAAAAAGAATTAGATGACTCGCATAGAATCCCCCCTCGTCGAATTACAAATGCCGAAGCAACTAAAAGAGCATTTGTAAGAAATCTGGACCATCCAATGAGGCGCTATCAATGACAAGGTGAAATCGACAAGATTTTTGTGGGGCACCCCTCGTCCACGCCCTCCACTCGACCATGCATGCATGACTCTCCAACTTCTTGAACCATGATAATGCTCCGAACTTCGGCGGCGAAGACTTTGCTTCTTTCATTGTCATCTTTTACGAGGTATGGACTCGCCTAGGGATGAACGAGAGCAGGTCTTTGCTGGGCTGAGTGAGTCCTTTACTGAGTATCTTGACGATCCTGATGCGACTCGGTTTCTAGACATTAATCTCGACGACATTGACATTGGCGAAACCTTTCCGACGAGAGCACTGGTTCATCATGGCTCCCTACAACCGATACCGATCTCGCAAGAACCAGTTCAACTTGGGTCAGATTCTCGGGAGTCACTCGCTTCTGGTCACATTCATCAGCCGAAGCCAATGAAGAATCTCGGAAACGGATTCTTTGGTCAAGAAGCTAATCCCCTGAATACCCTCCAGCCCGGTCTCCAACTACAAGACACAAAGCCAATAGAGTCTCTCCCTTGGACCCTCGACAGTACGGAAGCGACGCAGGAACCATTGCTACCAAATACTAACAAGAGGCCACCTCCAAAGATTGGACAACGTTTCTCTTCAGAGTCCATCAGAGTCTTGAAATCATGGCTTGCTACGAATATCCAGAAGCCGTATCCAGGACCTGCCGACGTCGAAACCTTGCAGAGAAAGACTGGTCTTAATAGACAGCAGATCACTACTTGGTTAGCCAATGCCCGTCGTCGATTGAAGAACCAACCTGATCGACCACCTACTCCCCTTGTACGATCATCGGCACCGGTGTCCATCAACAACTTGACTTCCTTTGAGGATATGGATCCTCTCCAACGATGGCAGAATTCACCCCCCGAACACGAACCCGCGACCGCATCAGCCATTGCACAGGCGATGCGTGGCTATCAATCCACGACATATAGTCCCGATCGCGCATTCTCAGGAGATTCAGATCCCGGGAGATCTCTTCAAAGCAGTTCATCCGCCGGAAGTACGAACGCTTCTCAATCCAGCTCCGCATACTCTCACACATCCGGAACCTCTCTAAGATCCCTCGACCGAATCCGAAAAGCTATTAAGCGCAAGAGACGTCGCATTCCCGCTGAGCGACCCGTCGTCTCTGACAGCTGCCACCCCTATCAGTGCACCTTTTGCACAGAGACGTTCAAGACAAAATGGAGTTGGAAGCGTCATGAAAAGTCGCTTCATCTGTCGCTTGAGAGATGGGAGTGTGCGCCTTCAGGTCCGACTGTGTTGAACGAAAAGTCTGAGACTGTTTGTGTTTACTGTGGACTTGTTAGTCCTGACATGAACCATCTGCAGAGTCACAACTTTGGAGCTTGTCATGGTCGGGCATTGGAAGAGAGGACGTTTTACAGGAAAGATCACTTGCAGCAGCATCTCAAGTTGGTCCACAACGCACAGTACCAGAAGTGGCCTATGGACTCGTGGAAGGAAGCGAGTGAGGAGATACGGTCGCGTTGTGGATTCTGCGGAATGGTTATGAAGTTTTGGTCTGACCGTGTTGACCATCTGGCTGAACACTTCAAGGCAGGACAGACAATGGTTAATTGGAAGGGTGATTGGGGGTTTGAGAGTCAAATGCTTGACATGGTTGAGAACTCGATGCCGCCATGTGAGTATTCACCTGTCTTGTCTTTTGAGCTAACTGCTGACTGTTGATAGATCTCATCCATTACGAACGCAATTCACCTTGGCCATTCACAACTCAACAAGGCCTTACCGGATCGCCAGCGAGTGCATTCGAACTCATCAAAGTGGAGCTAGAGTACTTTAACGCCAACTACACAAACGCAAGACACTGCCCACCCCCGGACGAAGAACTCTTATACGAAAGCTGCTGCATCATATTCGGCGCCGAGATATTATACAAAGACTCTTCAACATCAGAACCTTCGTGGTTGCGAGACCTATTAATGTCTTCCGAAGAAGTCGTCAAGCAAGCACGCATACGTCCAATGAAGAGCGCCGCAAAGTCCAGAATCACGGAGTTAAGGATCAACGGCAAAGATGATATCTTCCAAGCATGTCCCATGGAGGAGAGGTTGCAGCGATACGTCGAGATTCCAAAGTTGTTGGCGTTGAGGGTTGAAGATGATGAGTTGCAGCGTGAGGCGTGTGCCGTCGTTCAAGCGATGAATGAGTCTTTGCGGAATCCTTCGGTTATGTTTGTCAACTTTTTGACTGGGTTGATATTCGGATCAACGAAATGGTTGATTCCATTTCGTCAAAGAGCCGGCTTAACTGAAGAAACCGCTACATCCATAGTTGTGGATACAGGTGTTGGTCCTCCAGTCGTCGCTGATCTAGTTCCAAGCATCGAACCTCTACCCCTCACAATGGAGCATCAAAGTCCACCAGAGACATGGGAAATGACGAATAGCTCAGCAGAAAAGTTGAACACGAGTGGTATCGAAGTACCTGCGTCTTTCCACCTCAATGACGCAAACTGCTATCGACGGCTTGGAAGGGAGTTGACCCGGTTCGTCATGAGCACCATGTCCTCGCGGAATCCGAAGAGTCATGTTCCGACGGATGATGAACTGCAGCATCAGGCGAGGTGGATAATGTTTGACGAGTGAGTGCATTCGTTCTTTACTTGGAAACATAGTTGCTGACCGTTGTAGTGGCGACCCGTGGAATCAGACACCGGCTGATAATCCCAACTGGCTGCTGCAGTTTAAGAAGGACGTTGGTCTTTTGGAGGAAGAAAGTTCAAGTCTTGTTTTGGATGAATGATGTAGTTATGTTTGTGCGAGCCATGTGTCTCTATATATCTATGGAGACTATGAGATGTGCTCTAACCCTGGAATAATACCCAAACAAAGGAAATGGATTAGACCAGTCCAAACAACCCCCTCGTCCCAACCCCGTGCATAGTTCTTCCTTTAAAGCACCACCTTCTCAGTACAAGCTCAACTATTGTCCTCACTCTTCGGGAATAACGGCGATTGGAACATGACAATAGTCACCCCCCAAACCCAACAAGAATTGGCCAGTCCTCGTCCTATACTTGCTGTCTATAAACCCCCTGACTGTAACCCCCTCAATGACCTACTAATCTCGCCAGACCTGAGACTAAAGCACGGTTAGTTGGACTCCTCAGGCACACATTGTCTAGAACCTTCCTGTTGGTGAGCACCTGGATATTCGCCGAGTTGATGAAACTGCTGAGCCTGCTCCTTCTTGCGCCAAAAGATGCCAAACGTCAAGACATTTCCCGCCTTGGCTAGCAGAGGCCTATCATCTGAATCTTCTTCGCCTTCGACTTCTGTGCCATCTTGGGAGAGGTAGATATGGTAGTCCTTGGGGAGAAAGCGACCGGGGTGCCAGATGTTCCAGAGGATCGAGTTGATGAGCATGAGAACGGCTTCGAAGATGTAAAAGAAGACTTCGTAGCGTAGGATGGGGCTGAGTGTCATGAGTGACTCGACGCTGTCGATTTCCACCTTTGTATTGCCAGTGTGCTCTACAAGTCGGTAGATGCAACGAACGAGGATGAGCGTCATACTCATGTACAAGGTCGTCAACAGCGTCTTGACAGCCGGGGATTGGACGTTTGCCTTGGCGCAGCGGCGCTGGAACATATAGGCAAGGTATACAAATATGACGATGATGATGAGTTGAAGCGAGATGGCGGCGATGGTCAGGTGGCTACCAAGGGCCTGCTTCTCGGGTGTTGACGATGTGTTGGCGGATAGAGAAACTCCCAAAGAGTTGAGGAGTTCAACAATACCCATGAGTCCACCGAAAGTGGCAAGAACTTTTCCTGGAGCAATAGGTGCGCAGTAGGGTACATAGTAAAAGATTCGACCGAGGACGTGGTAGTTGACGAGCTCAAGAAGGGGGCTAGAGTGGTCAGCTGAGGGTATTTCAGTTTGGAGCATGCATTGACTTACGGGCATATATAAATGCAGACCTGGCTGGTGATAAAAATGATCAAAGGCATCTTGGTAGTCGTCTTGTACAAGTAGTTGTACGCGCCGTACTCGCGGAGTGCGTAACCAGCTGTGAACAAGACACCACAGAGGCAATGCATGCCGACGAGCTTCCAGGCCTTGTAACGACTGGGAGTAGCTTAGAAATTGAACCTGGGGTGTTTGGGGAAGATACTTACTGGCATTGACAGATGTGGAAGATGGTCGAGATGGCGTAGGCGATGGTGAAGAAGATGGGGGCTCCTTTGTTAGGGGCGTAGACATACAGACTGTACGGGACTGTGATTGTTAGTAGAAGCGTAGATTAGTTGATCGTGGCTCTTACCAGGCTCTCCAGCTCCGGCCATATTGAAATCGAGCGGCAAAGGATATGTCTCGTGAGGGACGTGTAAGAGCAACGGTGGTGGATGGTAGCTGGTGGGTCCAAGGGGAAACAGTCAGTCCCTCTCTATCACCGCGTCTGCTTTATAATAAAGATTGAAGAACATCTAGAAAGGAGCGTCCCAAGGCCTCATTTTAAAGAGAAAAAATGCAACACCTCGAAACCAGAAATAGCCATGGCAACGCGTCATTCACGACTCCTGAACAGCAACAGCGTCACTAACACAGGATGAGGCCATTCCCGATTAGGATAATAGAAATGCCAAGAAATCGGGACCCCTGTCATCAGCCGGATCCTGGTCATGGGGCTGACGACGGGGTTCAAGGGATGATTAGAATACGACAACGTTTGCGATTTTTATTTTTAGGTGGGATTTTTGTTGAGATTGTTAAATTGTGCTGAAATCGAAGCCGAATAATACATCGGAAAGGGGGATTGTATCTTGGGTCGGGATAAGACTGCCCGCTATGCCAGGTGCTGTGTCGTCCTCGGTGGCGGTGACAGATTGGGCTTCTGGGACAAGATTGAAGGTCTTCATGATCTCATCCATATCCAAGTCGGTTAAAACGAGATCGAGGTCATCCTGATGCCCGCTTGGTAGCCGTTCCGCGGGGTTCGAAGTCTGATATGCCTGCTGACTAGAGGGGACTTCAACAGGTCGGGCTGTCTCATCAGCTTGACAACTTGAAGTAGTCAGGGCCGAAAAGTCGCCAACATGAACATTCAATCGATCCATAATCGCAAGTAGAACCTTCATAGTCCGTCTTGGGGCGAAACACTTAGCCTGATGTTCCCCCAGAATCTCCAGGCAACTTCTCAAGTACTTGTGGGCCCCTGACTCGGGACCTCTCTGGGCAGCCATGCGGACATGGATGGTGGCGCTTACGTATGTCGCATACGAGACGAAGTAGGGGACCGATTTGAGGCAAAAGTGTTGTCTGTAGACCTGCAGCATGTGGTGGATTTCTAGTGCTGCGACTGCGCAGTGAGAAAATGCGTCGCGGGCTGCAGATGCTGAAACGGATTGCAGGTGCCCGTCTGAGACGAAGGGACGATGTAACAGGATGACTAGAGAGTTGTACATGGCCCTTGGACTGTCAGTCAGCTTTCCAAGTGTATCGTAGAGGTCATCTTACAGTAAGGATAGTGTGTGGGGGAGGATTGTTGAGTTGCCGGGGTTATTCAAATGCACCAGCAAGTGTGCAGGCATCTCACTCCTCCAGCGCTTCAACTCAGCATGAAGGGCATTCGAAGCATCAAAAAGGTCCTGAGAATCCCTAGCGCAACTTTTTTCCGAGTAGAGGTTGCACAAAATCCGATCCATGATGATGCTGAGTTTGCAAAGCTGCTCAAAGGTCGAGACACTGTATGTAGGAAAACCCAGCTGTGTCGGGCGTTCCGAGTACGTATTGGTGTTGAATTCTTCAAGCTCTTCGTACTCGTCAAGAAATTGAATCGGCACGCGGTTATCAGCTTCTCGTAGTCGTGCAGGGCGGCCTTGATAAATCGATTGCACTTTGTCAAGGGCTATCGACTGGTCAGTGACATGGCATCCCTATAACTTGCAACGACGTACTAAAGGCTGCCCAAAACACTCTTCGATGTACCTCTAAATCTTCTGATGTATAGTTAGTAGATTTCTCACTCCCAGCACCATCGACATGGATTCCCAGGTCGATAATCATGCTAATCGCGAGACCCATGTAATGCCACGAAAGACTTCTCTCATCACACCAAGAGAAGAGCGCGTCGGCAACAATAAGCAACGCTTGGATAGTAGTTACTCGGCTCTTGAACAACATCTGTGAACTGTGCAGAATTTCTTCAAACTTGGCGCGAAAGGGTCGTCCTGCCGAGTCTTTGTCATTGGGGTTGCTTCGCACTGCTGAGTCGTCTGAATACTTTGAGCCTGCAAATAGGAGAGCGTTAAGTAGAAGATCTGAGTAGTATGGGCCCTTGCAGACCATGTCTCTCATGAAAGCTGGTCGATAAACGATGGAACCTGCGTAGTGCTGGCGGTTCCAGAAATTTGAAAGGAGCTGCATGCCAAGGGCAGGATCTATGCCTCCAAAGTCGAGCTTCCCTGCTTTGAAGTTTATGATCTCGTATTGGCCTACCGTTTAAGTTAGCTATGATCCCGTAATGTTTTCTCAAATAACATACGCTGTCTCGTCGTCTCGGCCAAAAGCTGATTCTTCACGACAAGATTGGATGGGTCAACTGTAACACCGTTGGTAGGCCTGGGAGTCTCTGGCTCAAAGACAACACTCGAAGGACCGTGGAAAGGATCTTGGTTTGTATCACTTTCAGCCGTAATATGAGACGCGGATACCTGCTGCCGAAACGATTGATCAACGGTTTCTGATAAGTGGACGGTGTCGGAAGCGGAATCATGGTGGTCGGGTACGAAACCCGAATCGTCCAAGGGAGGCCGAGAAGAGTTTGATGACTGATGACGATTTAAGCTCACGCTTCGTAGTCGGAGCAACTCGCGAAGTTGAGCGTTCTCCTCTTCAAGGTTGTGAATACGAGCGTTGGAAGGTCTTGAACGCCGTGTCAGCGGACGAGCCAATCCACGTTAAAAATATTCATACCTAGCTTGTTTGGTTCTCTTGGTGTATGTGCACTCTATAGCTCTTCCTTGACAATTCTCGCATTTGGGCTTTGCATTGTCACATCCCAACTGGCGTCATTCAGTTAGCATTGCTCACGTCAGGAACGGAGTCGTCGGGGATTAGTAATGGCTATTACTTTTCTCTTTCGGCAAAAGTCGCAGGCACTAGAAGTCCGCTGCGATCGCTTGTGGATTGTGGCCATTGTCCTGGTACTTGACCTTGACCCCTGAAAGCGGACGATGATGTGCCAGGAAAAGGATCAAGATGTTCCGTCGGCGCAACGGGAAGTGATATTTTGGATGACATAAGCGGATGACTACTTTCCGTGGAATCAGATCCTCCGGCTACCTACCTCGCTGCCACGCTCATGCGTCCATGCTTGACGTTGTTCCTTTCGTAGAAATGCTCTCTTTGCATAGTCCTTTCAGCCTGGTAATTTGTATTCCAGTTAACCTAGTAGTTTCGCCTAGGTACCCAATGACGTGAATTGCGATGAGTGGTCATTTCCGAACTCTTGGTTCACTAGTCAGATGGGCAAGTTGATTGATGGGAACAAGTTTAGCGTAGAGGTCACGCAAGACTAGACCAAGGTTGAAGATATGACCAGGCTGATAATAGTCTCTTTGCCCTTACCTTCCGAAACATATATCCTATTCGGAGGATCTATTATATATATATTTTTAGTTTAAACTCACCCATCTCCCTTCATACACTTCGCATCGTCAAAGAGAGAAGTATGCATCATCAGTTAATCGCTTCGCTCGGTCACCTTGCCAAGAGATCGAAACCCCAAAGAAAGTACCGTCAGTAAGAACGTGCAGATCTTGATGTTGATTTGTTTAATAAGCGCCAGCCTGATATCGGGCTGTTTCGGAGCTTGTCTTTCCTCGTTGCCAATGTGCAAAATCTCTACCAATCCGGTCAAGCCACGAGCCGCCCGAGCTGAAGAGCTGAAGAGGTCTCATTTCTCCCGCTCTCTACGAAGATTCTTCTTCCTTCCATAACCAAAAGCATCGCTATTCATCTTCATTTTTGTTCAGAAACAGCGCTTGTTGGTCAAAATTTCCCCCGTATGGCCAGGTGCCAGAATACAGAGACTGTGGGTTCCTTGGCGTTGTTCCGGCAACAACAGGGATACCATGAGTCAATTACCTCCGGTGGAAGCCTCGCGGGCAGTGGCACCCCAAGACATAACGGTGGCCATATTCTGTGCCCTCACCATTGAAGTCGTCGCTGTCAAGTTCACTTTGGATGAGAGATTTACAAGCCACGAGACGGTCGCCGGTTCAGAGGTGTTGGTCTACTCTTATGGCCTCATCGGGGGCCACAACGTCGTTATTGTCAGAGGAGCACAGATGGGGCCTGTCAATGCGGCAACATGCGCTGCTACTGTTGTTCAACAGTTCCCAAACATTCGATTTGCGTTGATGATCGGTATTGGAGGCGGCATACCAAGCGGAATCAAGGATATACGACTGGGCGACGTAGCCGTCGGAATTCCTGGCGGCAGCCACCCTGGCGTTATCCAGTACGACTTTGGGAAATACGAACAAGATGGATCATTTGTCCTCAAAGGTTGCTTGAACAAGCCCCCCTCGGTCCTAATAAGCGCATGTCACCGCTTGGAGGAAGACGAGGAAGAGACGGGACGGAGACCCCATTGCGACATTTTGAAAGTCATTGGCGAGGATCATGGGCGTTACAAACGGCCAAGCAAAGATGACGTCCTCTTCCAAGACCACTTCCGCCACGTCAATGCAGGAGGGGATTGCACCGCGTGTCTAGCTGCAGGTGAAGAGGGCGTTGTTTCCCGCAAACCACGAGATGAGATTGATCAGTCATTCGCTCATCTAGGCCTCATCATGTCCGGAGGTGGGGTTGTGAAGAACCCAGAGGATCGTTGCCGTCTACGCAGGGGCAATGAAGACGCGATATGCTTCGAGATGGAAGCAGCCGGCATCGCAGACCAGATTCCTTGCCTCGTCATCAGAGGAATTTGCCATTACGCAGACACACACAAGAATGATGATTGGCATCGATATGCGGCAGCGGCGGCAGCAGCCTATGGCAAAGCCGTTCTCACCAAGGTCACCGGGAAGGAAGTGAGGACTGCTATGAGCCTGCAGGATCTTATGAAGGCACTCAAGACTGGTATGTAAAAGAGTCCCCAGTAGTTTCATGTAGGTTCTAAATGTTTCTGGTAGTGGAGGGCAAGATTGGGGAGGTAAGAGAGCGTGTGGACAGAATGAGACGAGGCAATGATGAGCAAAAAGTCCTGGATTGGCTGGGACAGGAGAGTTGGAGATACTCATAAGACGATCACTTTGCAAAATGCGAGCCTGGGACTGGCAAATGACTTCTCGCCTCACCTCAATTCAACGAATGGTTCACACGAGTCGAGACAACATTGCTTTGCCAAGGCCTACCTGGAGCTGGGAAGACCGTAATGGCTTCCCTTGTTATTGACCACCTCAGGCGCACAGCACCCGAAGAAACTGTCGTTGTCTACGCCTACTACGATGCCGGAAAAAGAGAGCAGCAGAAGGTGGTCCATATTCTGGCAAGTTTACTCAGACAATTGGTCGAAGCAAGCCCAAGCATGCCAGGATGCGTGCAACGCCTCCATTTGAAAAACATAGGAAGGGAGCTAAGCTCGGACGAGGATGTGAGCTGGTATCTGGAGACGCGCATAGCTCAGCACGACGTCATCAAGGATGAACTTGCAGAGTATGCAGCCGAGGTGAAAGCAGCCCTCAGGGAGACAATAAAGGAGAAGATTATGATGGTTTCTGATGGAATGTAAGTTATATAGCCCCTTCCTCACGGTCTTTATTAAACATTTCTAGGTTTCTTCTGGCTCGCTTCCACATGGACTATGTCTTGGAAATGATATCCCCCAACCGGATGAGAGAAAGCATCGAAATGCTGCCTAGGGGCCTGGCTGCATATCGAGGGATTTACCTGAAAACGACTCAACGGATCGATAACCAGCCAGAGGAATATTGTTCGCTTGCCAACGCTACTCTGACATGGCTTGTCTGCGCGAAGAGACCAATGACAGTCCCAGAGCTTCGAGAGGCTCTCGCCATCAAGATCAATGCGCCCAGCCTTAACAATGGCGACTTCAGCACTACCAGATCCATAGTCGAGGCATGTAAAGGTCTAGTGAGTATTGGTAACGACGAAGTTATCCAGCTACTTCATCACACAGCACGAGAGTACCTGGATTCCAACTTTGGCTGGCTAGAGGAGCCAAGTACTAGGAGGCTTGCAGCTGCCGAAGTGGCTGAGAGAGCAAAGGCTATGGCGCATCGCGACATCACGTTGAAACTACTCACCTACGTCTCATTCGACACTTTTGGAGCGGGGCCTTGCAATGACGACAGCCACTTCCTAGAAAGGGAGATGTCGAACAGACTCCACAGTTATGGGAGCTGTCACTGGGTCGACCATCTCAACTCTTCCGGTCCCTATGTCTCTGACATCGTTGACCTTGGGACCAGCTCACTCCTGAATCGTCTACTAGGTAGTGAGAAGAAGTAGACATCTTCTATCCAAGCCTTCTTCTATAGCAATTCACGCTCTAAAATTGCAATCTCTTGGCATAAGAAACTCACAGAAGGGTTCACAGGCCTCCATTTCGCCGCATTTTCCGGTGCGGAACCCTTAGTAACTGCTCTCCTCGGGCCCCAGTTGAACGCCGAGGACATTTTCGGCCGAACCCCGCTGTCTTATGCGGCCGGGAGAGGCAATGTTGACATAGTGATGAGCCTACTGAAAGCTGGCGCGCACGTCGATATAGATGGTTCGAAAGCCCGAACACCACTTGCCTGGGCTGCACAGCTGGGGTACAGGGAGATTATCCGATGCCTTCTAGAGAAGAAGGCCGATATCGAGAGGAAAGACCATACTAGCCGGGCCCCTCTTGCGGAAGCCGCTATAGGCGGCCACCACGCTGTCTTGGAGCTCCTCCTTGAAGGAGGCGCCGACATCGAAGTAAGAGACCGTTTAGGTATGACGCCGCTGAGCTTGGCTGCTGCAATCGGCCAGGCTACCGCAGTAAAGCTTTTGCTTGAGAAGGGCGCGAAAACGGAAACAAGAGATGGTTCTGGCCGGACGCCGCTGCTTCAAGCGGCTAAAGAAGGTCATGTCGATGCCGCGCGAGTGTTACTCGACTGGGGGGTTAATATCGAAGCAAAGGGCTCTAAACAACGCACTCCACTCATGGAAGCGGCCAGAAATGGTTATACCGGCCTTGTCAAGGCTCTTTTGCAGAAGGGTTGCGATATTGAGGCAAGGACTGATAATGGAGGGACGGCGTTAGGTTACGCGGTCGAAAGCAATGCCCCTAAAACCAGATCCCTGTGTGACAGGAACCACGATTTTAATCCCTGGTTGAACTCTGATATAAGTCAGCTCGGGGAAACGGGGCCTGAGGAGGATTTCGAAATGTGCCAACTACTGCTTGACAACAAAGCTAACCCTAACGGAACTGGATCAGCAGCAGACTGGTCTCCAATTCGGGGGGTACTAACATCTCCTAAACCCCAGCGTAACTCAGAATCACTCCCTTCTTTTAGTTATCTACGCTATCTTTCATGCAAAAAGGGCAGGAGATTAATGTCAAAGACCAACTTCATATTTGTGGGTTTGGAGTTGAGATTCATAGCTCAATCTCACTCCTATCGACCACATTACTAACCATTATCGTCTTTACAACCATCATAGTAGCGAGAGATCGCCTTCGTCAAGTACAACCGCCGCCGGAAGCACGGTCAAGAGCACTTCATTCCTTGAATCTCTCGGTCGGTGACTGACCTAGTCATCATCTTTCCCTATATCGCATAGGTACATTTTCCATTAAGTTAAAGTATTCTTGCTCATATGGGAAATGTCAAAATCGGCCGATCTTAACCCCAGCAAGTACTTCCTCAACACCATCGGTGCCGCACTCAAGAGCCCACTTGTCCAATGGCACGGTATAACATTTTGTTCGTTTTACTGCCGCTTACTTAGTGAGTTTTGCTTTCAGCCCAGGAAGTAAGCACTAAGCTGTGAAAGGCCGTGGTCAATCTTCTTCAAGTAAGCAGCAGACTCGAATTATTTACTGATAATAGAACACCCATCATAACATCTTGTTGGCTTTCTGGTTCAACCCAACTGTGACGCCAGGACCAAGAGCACCTTTGAAGTACGACCCTGTCTCGGCATGGTAAACCAACAGAGAAGGGTTCGGCCGATGTGGGTTGACTATAGAATGAGTTGTTGCTCGGGTCGAGACTGTGGACAACCTATTATTGTTGGCATGTCCCTAATGAGTGCTGTTTAGGTGACAGCAGTGCTCTCTATTTCGGGTGGGTGGTGAGTTTGGGGATGGCATTAATATAGCTATAACTGTTGAATGGTAGCCGAAAGCTCTACTTGCCGAGCATTAGTTCCATATCTGGGACGTAGGGCGGCAATATCAGGACTCATCCAACATGAGGTTAGCCTAGGAAGAGGCTAATAAGTTGTTCGTCGCCAGTTGACTATAGAAGAGGGCCACAGCAGTGAGAACGGAGGCATGTAGTAATCATTTTCACGAAGTTTCCATCCGTCACATTTCATCCTCATAGCAACTGACCGTAGTTCTGATTTGAACGAAGAAATTTCTTGCCTATGAGTCGCTGCGAACGTGAATGATCTTTATTATCGGTTATCCCGACTTTAACTATAA
>NHTE02000072.1:3220430-3268735 GCA_002168265.2 Fusarium euwallaceae | reverse complement strand
CCCCCATGATGGCCACTGTGCCACCCCTATGCTACGCACGATGACACGACTGGAACACGCATTGAGTAAGAATGTTGTAAAACGCAAGACATTCACGCGGTGCCAACCTCTCGTCCCTAGCCTTCTCATCCAGCTGGGTGGCTGGGCTTTCTGGTCCCACCGACAGGTCTCAACAACAATCCAGACCAACAACACCATAACCCAAGAGATGTGAGACATCAAATGCCAACGGTCTGTCAACACTACAAACTCACGCACCATCACACTACAGGCTCAAACTCATAACATTCATATTGATCGTCAAAGAAATTAATATCTTCATATTGGGGGGTCATATCTTTCGTCGTCGAATCTATCCTTGATCCAATTTTGCAAAGATGCCAAAGGGGTATGATGAACGGAATGCTCGCAACCAAACAAAAATGACAGACGTAGGCTGCTGAGCCCAGTCGGATCCGCCTTTCACCGTACTCCTGTCTTGCTATGCAATCCCTTCACATTCCAACAACCGTATCGCCACAAATGCTGCGCTCGTACCTTTCTTTTCACCCGGGTAACCCTCCATCGTCGTCGAAACCCATAAATCACTCTCGCTGCCTGCTCCCTTTCGTACCACAGTCCCCGTTCCTGCGTGAGTTGGTACCGTCTGACCCAAAATCTATGTACGGAATCGAATGCATCCCCCGTGGGAGCATCCCTTAGTCGGCCCAACCCAGCATCTCAAGAGTCCCTCGAGCATCCGCAGCTGCCATGCCACTAACAGCGAGCTGTCGAACCTGGCTTCCGCGACGGAGACGCTGCAGTCCAACCGACATCTTCCAAGCCTCCGACTCATCGATGACGAATACGTATCGCTTGCCTTCTTGATCTCGAACCGAGGCCCGTAGCAGGTGCAGGCCTTTAGATTTCCACTCTCCAGTCTGGCCAGTCGAAGAAGGAATGTTAGTATCTCGGAAAGTTCGATCGCATAAACCAAGACGACAACAAGTTTTGCACGCGCGCAACATCTCGGACAAGTACACGTCGGCTTCGTCGCCAATGAAGGCCTTGGTCGCACCACGGTCGCGGGTTCGAGAAGCGGCCGTTTTGTGAAGGAAGGGGTTCGTTTTCGTGTCGGGGGCGGGGGAGGAAGCAGACGGCGAATTCAAGCAATGCGGGGGGCACCATACCTCGACTTGTTTCAACGTCCAGGCCTTAACATCCCATTCCCGCTGAGGTACGCTCCTGACATCGTCATCGATGAAGAGGCCCTCAGTGGTGATGCGGAGGATCAGTCCGTCAGTGACGGTTCCAACTCCTGAGATGAGCTGGCTTGCGGGCATCTTGGAGAACTGGTTCATGAACAGGTAGACACCTGAGATGACAATCTTGTCAGGATCCTTGGTGGAGTAAGGACCACTGCGCACTGAAGGCGGCGGTGACGTTCGGGACGTCGTCTGAGACGCAGCCCATGACGATTCCGACCCAATCGACGACGCTGACCTCTTGTGCTGCGGCTTGGCCTTGTCGTACGGCCGGTGACCAGTCTCGGTGCTGACGCCCGAAATGTTAGACTTGGCAGCGGCAGGAGTAGCCGTTCGTTGAGATGAAGCAGCCGAGCTGGGAGGAGGCTGTCTGGAAGCTGTTGAGGTGGTTGAACGAGGCGCGGCGGGTGGTTTGCCGTTTGGCCACATGCT
The DNA here is from genome assembly GCA_002168265.2 of Fusarium euwallaceae. Lineage (NCBI taxonomy): Eukaryota > Fungi > Ascomycota > Sordariomycetes > Hypocreales > Nectriaceae > Fusarium > Fusarium euwallaceae. Next base: position 3,267,059 of record NHTE02000072.1, on the reverse strand, counting down.
CATCCTCTCACCCACGCCTGAGTAGGCATAGCTAGTTCCCTGACGGGATGGGATGGTTTCCTCTTCAGCCTTCTCCCGCTCAGCCTTTTCTCTCTCGGCCTTTTCCTTCTCAGCCTTCTCCTTTTCCAACTTCTCCTTTTCAAGCCTTTCCCTCTCCAACCTCTCCTTCTCGAGACTCTCTCTGGCGATTCGAGCCTTCTCCATCCTTTCAGCGCGCTCCTTTTCAGCTCTCTCCTTCTCGTGCTGCTTCTCCAACTCCTCCTTTTCCTTCTGCCTCTGCAGCTCCTCCTCTTTTCGCTTTTCTTCCTTCTCCTTTTCAAGCTCTTTCTGTTTCTTCTGCTCTTCTCGAAGTCTAGCTTCTTCGGCCTCCTTCTTCCTTTGAGCGTCCCGTTCTGCGGCATACTTCTTCCGCCGGGCTTCGCGCTCCTCGGCTTCCTTTCTCTTTCGTTCTTCTGCCTCGCGAGCTTCTCGTTCTCTCCGCTCTTCTCGCTCACGGGCTTCCTTAGCCTCCTTCTCTAAGCGCTCGCGTTCTTTTCGCTCATGCTCCAACTTTGCAGCCAAGTCTCTAGCTAGCTGCTCAGTTTCAAGGCGTTCCTTGCGCTCCCTGGCTTCGCGTTCCTTTCGCTCGCGTTCTTTTTCACGCTCCTGGCGTTCTTTGGCATCCTTGGCTCGTAGTTCGGCCAGTCGCCTTGCCGCATCCTCTCGTCGTTTTTGCTCTGCCTCCTTCGCCTTTCGCTCCTCTTCCCGTTTCCTCATCTCCTCGCGAGCCTTTTCCCATGACCCCTTTTGTTTAGGTGTCTCGGTTTTGGCGGGTTTCGGGGCCGGTTCTGGCTCAGGCTCGGGCTTAGGTTCAACCTTGGGTTCAACCTTAGGCTCAGGCTTCGGTTCGGGCTTGGGCTCAGGTTCTGATTTTGGGGCCGGAGCTGGTTCAGGTTCTGGCTCAGGTTTGGGAGGAGGAGGGGGAGCCAACTCGGGCTCTGGCTTAGGCTTAGGAGCCGGCTCAGGCTCTGCCTTGGGCTTGGGAGGCGGTGATGACTCGCGTTTTGGTTTATGCTTTGATTTAGGAGGAGGACTCTCTGATCGGGCTTCAGTCGATTGAGCCTTCCTTCGGTGCTTGTGTTTCCGAGGAGGGCTTCAGTCGATTGAGCCTTCCTTCGGTGCTTGTGTTTCCGAGGAGGGGTTTCGGGAGGGGTTTGGGGTGGTGGAGGCCGAGCCTGAGCGGATGGTCGAGGTGGCTGCGTCTCACCATGTGGTGTGGGTGGAGGTGGTGGTTGAGGCTCATGCCGCGGTGGAGGAGTTGTTCGCTTCTCCTCTTGTGGTGGTGGCGGCGGCCTTTGAGACTCAGGCCGAGGACGACGCGGCGGAGGATCCGAATGCGGTGATCCTTGCCACGATGTTCTTGGGCCATCACCTTGAGGTTGGCGAGGAGGAGGATCATTGTGTGGAGGCGGAGGAGGAGGGGTGCTGTGAGGCGGAGGAGGAGGGGGACCTCCAGCGTTCGTTGAGCCATTCGTTGAACGGTATGGACCCCATCCTCCTGCTCCAGACTTGTCGTTGCCAGAGTTCGAGCCATTACCAGAACCCTTCTTATCTTGGTTCTGGAACCGACCCAAACTCCACGCACCAAAGCCCACACCGATCACCAACATGGACATGGCCACATTACCCAGGCCTTGGAAGCCATCCCACCACGTACGGAAAGCCGGAGCCAGGGTCTGGCCGAGAACAACGAGGATTAATGCTGAAGCGAAGCCGGCGGCAAAGCTGTTGACGTTGGGTTTCATGGACGGTAGGTATAGGAATCCAGAGCCAGAGGAGTGCTCAGGGATGACGAAAATGTCATACTTGCCCGGAGGCAAGCCAGAGCCCTTCGGCACTCCGCCATGAGGAGGCGGAGGCGGAGGCGGCCCGCTCATAGTCGACTATCAGCTCGAGTGGGTTGTGTCAAGTTGTGTTCGGGCTGTCGGTTTCGGGGTCGTAAATCGTAGGCGGGATCGCTCGTCTATGGGATTCTTGAGGAAGCCATCAAGGCTACAGATAAGACTAACAGCAGGTTAGTGGAGGCCGCCTCTATACCTAGACAGCGATAGGTATTTGTGCCAGCACTGGTCGTTGGGGAAGTGTCCACAGCGAAGAGTCGAAAGAGAGTTTGGTTCCCAAGTGGTTGGGGCCAGCAAGGTTTAAGAGTTTTTGAGGTTGGACAGACTCACACAAGACAAAAAGCCGGGAATACGGCGATGAGATCAAAATGTCAGGCTCCGAAGCAAAAAGGGCTGCTTCCAAGAGACCTAGGTAGGCAAACAGTGACAAAATAGGAAGCGAGACGAAAACGTCAACGTCCTGTTTGCTTGTTAAGCTCGGGATAGTGTTTTGTGCAAAGGGGGGTTAGCACGATGACAGCCGGGATTGTTCAAAAGTGGAAGAGGGAGAAAGGAAAGGAAAAGGAAAAGATGCCCCGGCGGCCTTGGAGATGTGGACCACAAGGTTGACGGCGACGCAGCTCCATTGTTTACTTTTGACCAGGGGCTGAAGGTACTTAGGGTACCCTGAGGTACCTTCAGTGTGCCTGCCTGGCAGCCTGCACCCGCGCTAAAAATCCAGCACGGATCCACCTGGCGCCAGCGGGGCAACCCGTCACGCATACAGAGTCCTATGACTGGCGAATGGCACTCGAAACACCTCATTCTATATGTTGAAGTGAGACAGGGGAGCCATGATGGATTCGAGTCTGGCGAGAGGGTGTGGTTTCGTCTCGTCGTCTCTCTGTCTACTTTTTGCTTCCTGTCGTCTTGGAATTGGCTGGGGTCTAGTATGGTACGATGAATTGGAACCCAATTTTGCGGTGGGTGGCTCTTGCCTCCCATGTGCCAACTCTATCTACGGAGTATCTCGGCCATCTCTGAGACTCTGACGTGCAGCAGAGTCCATCTCTTGCATCAACATCTTCCTGGAGATCAACAGAAACAATCGCTCGGCTCACTCAATCTTGGCTCCAGGAGCAAATGCAAGGACGATAACCGAGAAAAGCGACTCTTGAATTGAGCTTGATGTTGTCATTATTGCGCTGTATTAATTACTCCTCAGCCTCGTCGGACCATCCTCCATCACCAGAGCGTCCATTGCTCGTTCCATCTCTCGGCTTCTCTCATCTTCTTCTCATCCTGGCCTCCATTTCGGCCAGCCAGCACTCCCGCCTCCCGTCATTCAACAGACGCGACCGTTTATCTCGGCCTCCAACGGTGTTGTTCGGGTTCATTTCCCTTCGAGACAAGAGGCGGTTGACAACCGGGTCTCCCCTGCTTGTCGCTGCCAGGGCTCCTCCAACGCCTCTCGTCCTCCCCCATCTCCTTGTCACAGACCACTCGGCGCGTGTCTGGCTCGAACACTGCTGAAGCGCACTGACAGGACCCTGAGGATCAAAGGACCAGACCACAGGACCAAGGAAAAAGAAACGCGGCCGTTGAGGATTGCGTGGGCTCGTTCGTAAGCTCGTCCCAACTCTTGAACCTCTCAGGTTCCCACACGCAGCGAATGGCCATGCTGTCAGCTTCCCCACCTGTCGATCTCGTCACAAAGGACAACAATCCATGGCCTGGTGTTTTGATGGCGGGCCGTCATCGGTGTCCTGAAGGCTTCCATGTGTCCGCCGTTTTTCTCTGCCACAACAATCCTTCGATGCCTGACCCTTGTCGATTGGCCTCAGTCTTCCTCCACCCACCGGTCCCCCCTCTGTTTCCGCAACTCGTCCCTCCTCAACTGCTCTCTCGTTGCCATCAAGGCCTTTCCCAGAAGATTCTCTCCCCAGTGTTGTTGAAAGTCCATGGCTCGGTTTGCGTTGTAACCGATACCCCAGACTCGGTCCTTTGATGCCGCTTCGACGAGGATTCGGTCTCCTGTGGCCAGCAGCTTGCGGCCAAGATGTTTGTTCTGGGTAAACTTTGCCATGTTACCCGCTTCGACCACTTTACTCTTGACGGGGTCCCACTCATCGTGGGTAAAGCCAACAGTTTTCCGACCAAGCAATTTTTGATTCCGGGGGCTTGAAGTTGCCAGGATCTCGGCCTGGTGGCTTGTGTCGACAAACCGCGCAGCCTTGCAGTACATCATGAACTGCTCTGCGCAGTTGAACGTGATTGACCCATCTGGATCTGTCTCGTCGATATCACGACCGACGAGTCTGGATATCTCGGCTTTGCTAACGGTGAAGACGGAGGGAAACCATTGACAGAACTCTCCATGATTGGTATTGGGCATGTGAAAGAACAGATAACCCGTGTCACTATCCTGGGCCTGACCCTGCGAAGACTCAAGAGGCTTTGCCCCCACCGACTTGCGCTTTTTACCCATGCCTTTCCGCCATCAATTGTGTCACGATGTCGATTCTGGCCGGGGTTCAGTGTTGCAATTACGAACAAGCGAATGACCACGGATCCGGTGAGCATCTTATTACTATCCGGGTCATGGAATAGACTTTCCTGTGTGAGTCTATACCGAAGATACTTTTCTCGACGTCACCATCATTGGAAAAGTTTAACTCTGGTTCCTGGACCGTCCTTCTATGATTGGATCCTTGCCACGTTTCGGCTGTCAAACTCAGTTAACTCTATGAGCGAGCATCTATCCGCAAACAACACACCGATACCACCTACCTTTGGCACCGAAAAGTTCAACCCTTGGATTTTGCGTTGGTCATCATGCGTCCGCAGCTTCCGCGACGCCGCTGGCAACGTCAAGGCCGCCAAGAAGTGAAGTGAGTGGCTGGAGTGAGAGGCCTTCACCCACCCAGCCACGTCTTTTTTCCCTCAGAACCCAACCGCTTTGCAGTCGAGAACCTCTCTCACAGCACAACTTCTGTTTACATTTCGTGGCACAACTTGTTCCAATCACTGCTTTTCTGCATGTACTCGTATTTTTACAACTGGCAATACCTTCACAACTACTCCGTGCTCCGTACCTAACCACACATTCTCATTCTCATGCCTACTAACCTGGCTGTGAGGCGATTCGCTAACTGTTGTCCTAGCAACGACGCGGTGACGTAGCCATGCCCACTAAAATAGTCATTTCCCACGCTGCCGCAGCACAGCGGGTGCAGCACCTCTGTGTCTCTGTTCCAGCAGACGCATGTCTCTCAGTTGGTTGCAGGTTGACGAGCATTGATAAGAAAGACATACATGATGCCTGAATCTTTATTTGGTCCTGTTGCCATGGCATTCCCTCGTACGAGGTTATTTTCAATGGCCTCGTTGTTCTAGACCAATTCTTCTGTCTCTCACCGCAACCAGCGGTGTTGCCCACTCGTTTCTGGACCCCTGCTACTTTAGCGTTTACCTCTCACAAGTCACTCCATGTACCCACGGCGCGGGCCGCCTCTCGAGGTGTCCATTTTTTCTCTGCACCAAAATTCCCACAGAGTCGGATCATGGTGTACGTGGTTTTGTTGTGCAACCAAGTAAACAAGCTTGGCCGCTACCTAGTGACCGGTTGATCATGATGTCGTCGATTGCTTGCTTCTTGGACCTCTTTTCTCTATTGACGGAGTATCAAATATGAATCTTCAAGGATGATACCCGCGGTTGTGTGTGGAGAAAGATCCACAGTATTGTCACTGAAGCTCTCTGAGCAAATTTCCCTCCCATATTGACAAGGATAAGGTATCATTCAGAGTTCAAGCTTTCATGTACAATCAACGGCAATGCAGAAAGACCCTGAATTTTTTCCATGCTTGACTCTCATTTCCCCAGCATCAAATTCAAGCCCTAGCATTTACATAAAAGTGCAATGCACAAGAAAATGTCCAAATTGAATTCCTATGCCACAATCGAAGAAGAGCTCCCTTCAAATAACACGCAAAACCTATTGTTCCCCGAAAAACCCAAGACGCCCTGCGTATTCCCCATCAAATGACTTGTCCTGTTTCAACTTTGTACAGCGAGTGTTGCCGCGTCTGCTATCCATGAGAGTCCCAGCATAACCATCTTGACAATATACAACCACCAGACCACCACTTGTACCACGAGCAGTATCAACTTTACCAGCACCGCCAGTAGCAGCAGTCACATCTTCTTGATGCGGTTGTTGGCAACCTTGACCTTGGCCTGTACTCGTCCCGCGTCCTCATCCAGCTTATCCAGCATCTCTGTCTGCCGTTCCACCTCATCGTAGATCTGAAGTCCCATCTCTTTCTGTCGTCGAATGATAGTTGTGAGTTGATCAACTGCGAGGTCCTGGTTCTCCATCTCTTCCTTCTGTAGTTGTAGTACTCCTTGGTTGTCCAACTCGCGAGTCTTGTCTGTCTCGGGCAGGGGAGCTCCGAGAACCCGGCCGCTGGGTCGACCTCCCTTGAGAAGCCCGGCTTTGTCGGCTGTCGATGCCTGACCCTGACTAGATCCACCCAGTCCTGATGCAGACGTAGAGCTGGGCATGCTGTTGGAGAGCCTATCAAGACCCTCCCGCTCCATCCGTGCCTGGGATACCAGATCGCGACGGCGTCGTAGTTCGCCCTCACCCAGTCGACCCGACTCTTGTATTCTCCGTAGTCCGTCTGCTAGTGTCGCGATAAGTGTACCACTCCTCACGAGGACCCTCTTGGCTGCTGCGCCTGCTTCCGCTGCAGCCGTAGAGTTGCCATTATCCACAGCCGCGTCGCGCCTTGATAGACATTGCCGCGCCTCATGAAGATTCTGCTTCAAATCCCTGTGAATATCCAACCATGTCCCAGGATCCGCCGCGCCAGGTGCAGCACTCTTGACTCTCCCCGCCGCCGAAACCGATGAATTCGTTGTGCTCGAGCTCGGCAGGTTCAGGAAAGCTCTCCAAGCCGAAGTATCGCGCCACCGTCGATCGGGCGACTCGGCAATCGCGCGCAGGTACTTTTCCAACCCATCCTGACGTTCCCGCGTCAACTCCAGCGAGTTGACGGTCGACTTGAGCCAGTGCTTTCCTGGCAGAGGCTCCGGAGGCGCGGCGCCAACCTCCTGCACGAGGGTCTGGTGAAGAGTGGCAAAGTCGGAGTATCGCTTCTGGACGACGAAAGAACGTAGAGGAAGTCGGAGGGTGATGTTATAGAGTGTATATGGCTTCTTGGAGCCTTCGTCGGAGACGCTCGTGGACGGGATGGCGATCTCGGGCGGCGGTGCCATGGTGATGCGGCTGTGACTGCTACTCTCTCTCAACTCGCGTGGGTTGTCCAATGATGGTATGCGAAAACAAAGACGGTCTATGATTGAGCTCAGAGAAAAGACGGCAGCAATATGATATCCTTTGCGTCAAAGGAAATGTTGTACAACAAGGAGAAAAACCAGGAATGGAATCAAGGCACGAGGGATGGTGAAAGCGTCATTCTGTTTGGGGGCTTTCCCAGCCGCCAAGCCAATCTTGACGTGCCTGCCTGACGTACTGGCCCATATTCATACGGTGAGAACCTGAACCTGCAGGGGTTTTAGGTAGGTAGCGCGCCCTGCATGCACTGGAGCCTGACCTTCGGTGAGGTCACGTCCGGCAGTCTGGAACACTAAACTGCAATTGGGTGGGCATGCGACCTTTTACAGTGAGGCACACTGTGTATCATTCATCTCACGCGTTGCATTCATTCCATGAACTTGGTCCTGCTGATCCCACGAACGGATTACTCAGGTACAAAGCTCTGAGTTTTCGTTTCTCTAATTATATAGTGCTCTTGGTATATTCATGAAAGCGTCACACATTGTTACCTTGGCAAAGCATCGATTTCTCGTGTCAGACGATATTCTGGCTCAGTTATCCTGGGCTTCAACTATAACAAAGACCACATTTTCGTGTCAGAGACAAGAACAGATCCATTAGCATCTATATGGTCATAGTTGAAGGCATTTGGTGGAATATGCAGGGCGTTAGGGAACAACAGGTTTGAAGAGGTAGAGTCTTGGCAGTTTGCATGAATCCCGCCGCTCATTTGATGTGCCTTTTCCCTAGTCCTTGCGATGTGTCTTCTTATGCCCATTGAGAGTACCCTTCTGATTGCTCGCGTAACTGCACCCGGGGTAATCGCATTTGAAGGGCTTCTCTCCGGTATGAGTCCTCTTATGCGTAATGAGAGCACCCTTCTGATAAACAGTTATTAGTGTATCCTCCCCTAAGGTTAGCAATAAAAGTATAGTAGAAATAGTCAAAGAAGGAATAAAATAGATCTCAAGCATTACTTATTAGGATATCCCTTCACTAATATCATCATAAAGTCAAACGAGCCTGGTATTCCCATTCCCTAGGTCACTACCTATACTTTTATTTACCTGCCCTCAACTCTTTCCTTCTTGTGAGGCTTGACTTCTACCTTGACAACTCAGACGGTAGACGGGCCATCCCATGGCCTTAAACCACAACAACGGCGAGATCCTGGCATGTTGCCCGAACCGGTTATGGCGGTCGAGCGCCTTCGGTGGGAACTCCTTGTCGTCTCCGGCCATCAGGCAGGGCAGAAGCGTGTTGTCCCAGACGCAATAAAGGTCAGGGCGGCTCATACAGGCAGCTTCATCTACCATAATGCCTTGGGCCTTATGCTTCCAGGCGGAATAGGGCTCCTTGGCCGACAGTGATGGCGTGGTGCAGACGATGTCTGCGATGCGAACAACGTCTTCCAACAGCGAGACAAGCCTGTCCTTGCTTAGCATGGTGCCTTGCTCATACTCAATCCAATCGATCCCTTGAGCGGCCAGGGCACCAAGGCGGTATAGCTGCTCATCTCTATCCTTTTCGATGCGGCTACGCATCTCGTGAAGGGCATCGCTATCGTCCAAACGGAGGGGACAGACCTTGGGGGAGCGCAGGAGGATAAGAAGCCAGTAGGCGGCAGAAAGGGGCGTCTTCCACTCTGACTGACCTGACAAGAACCAACTTGGGGCAGCCCTATCATCGTCGGGGAATCGCAGCAGGTGGAGGAAAGCAGATACTTCATCGTCGATCTTATAACCACGGACAACATGCCTGTATCGAACGCGGGTCTCGTCGTTCTTCTTTCCCTCGTTCATGCGGTCCGTGACGCTGGTGCCCACACGGTCGAGTCGAGCAGCGAAGCTATCTACAACAGCATCTGTTGGGCCGGTTGTGTAGATCTTGCCGAGGCTGCACGCCATGCCAATCGAACCAACGGCGAGCGCGTTTGACTCCCCAAGAGTCCAGGCATCTGCAGTGATGACTCCGAGCCCAAGTGGTCTCTCACTGAGATATGTCTGGAACCTGACTCGATCATCGGGATGAGCCCCCTCCTCCACCAGAGCGTTGACGCGAGCTTCGTCGGTTCCTAGGAGGTTGACCACGGGGAGGGATCGGGCCGTGTTGCGCAAAGGCTTGAGGGAAGGGCCTTCGAAGCCTGCTGCTAGCATGGTATCATAGAAGCCCGTTCCACGGACCAGGTCTCGGTGCAGGCTCATCCTGAAGTTAACCTCGTCACGGCTCATATCGCCAATCGAATTAGTTGGCTACTGCTCACTAGGTTAAAAGAGGCAGACGGCATTAACCTTGCGCTTATAGTCCTCCGCACGAACGTTAAAGTAAAGGGCGACGCAGTTCTACTGATTCACGCCTTCGTTCAACGCGACGTTGGCGGCTAGGCGATCGTGGAATGTGATGACCTCAAACTCAGAGCCTCGTACGGCGGCCTGAGTTGGTAGGGGGCGGCGGACAAGGAGAACCATCTCATGCTCGGCAATTGGGTGGTGGGCGTTGAGGGCATCGATGCCTTGTGGATGGTTCACGACTTTGGCATCCCACTCGCCAGACTTCGTCCTGTCTTCCCAGTTGTCGTACAGGTCAAGCTTGAAGGTCTCCTTGGTAAGATGACATAGAGCATCCTTGTGCCTCTTGAACGCCTTCGAGAGGACCACAATGACATAAAACCTCCACGTGTTGCCTTAAGCGAACTCCACGAAATACGCTGAGACCTTCGTTGCCGCGATCTCGCCAACGGCTCTGTTGAGCCACAAAAAGTCCTGGACCTGAGATTGTGTCAAGGCGGCTAGGTGAGCGTTATCATCATGATAATTCCAGGTGGGCGGGAACTGGTTCTGATTGCCCTTGGTCTCGCTCATCATTTTGGCGTATCGCCCCATACTCCAGCTATGGATGTTGCCGTAAGGATAGGCGAAGGGGGGCGGGAGCTTACTAGCGTCCCAATTGCTCTCCAAGGGGCCTCTTAGTGCAGCGACTACGATCTAGAACTTATCCTTTCGCAGAATATCTAACAACGTATACTTGCGATTGCCGACCATGACTCCCTGGTTGAGCCACTCCTCGGATGTGTGTCCATAATTCTTGAAAGGCATGGCAAAACCATGAACCTTAGTGAGGGTTAGATCCCTTAGGCTGACCTCGACTAGCGATAGGTACTTGGGGCCGGGAAACCGACTTCATAGTGCATCGCCGGCCGACTCGACGGACCAGAAGAAGCCTTCTCGAGGGAACCTAACCTCGATCTTATGCATATCGCTTTGGCTCGTCGTATTTTTGGTATAGTCAACTGTATTGTCGTTAGTGCTATTCGTAGTGAACACGCATGAACCTACACCTGTGACATATGCTGAACCCTTCTTCCTCGTTTGCTTGGCCATATGGGAACTCAATCGAGAACCCGAGACTGGACTCGGCATGCGTCAAGTTGTACATGAAGAGGTGTGAGTCGATCTCCGAGTGCGACTGCACACCGAGAGCTTTCCCTCCGAGGATAGGACCGTTGCAGCCATCCAGAAGGATTGCGCAAGGCCTGCAAAGGTTTGGCGTAGGGACGACGGGCGCGGGAGCGGAACCGGTTCCATGGCGTCTGCTCTGACCTGAAGGCATGATTTGAACGGATGCCTCAACAACTGCTTAGGGTGGAAGATGAAAAATCTAGGACCTGCTTCTAACGTGAAAAAACACGAAGAAAGAGACCAATCTCATGCGAGTGCTGGCGACAGGCACCTAGAAAGTTCGTCAACCTACCCTTCTCCACGACCACATAACGCTTTAGAACCCACCAAGGATTAGCAAACATGTAAGCACGTGCTCAAAGACCGACCTCTTGCGAGTGCCGGCAAATCACCTAGGTTCGTCGTCAGCGAAGAGGGAAGTAACACAACGAAGTAAAATATACGATAGACACTGGGGCCAATCGAAGAACACGGGGACAGCGAGCTATAATCTCGCGCGGGGAGCAGATTATTATTAAAGGAGAGGAAGAAAAGAAAAGGCAAGAGAGGGGAAGAGAAACGCGATTCATAACGACTGTTGATCTATTATGGCCGTGGCAGTGCCCAGCAGTTCTGCCACTGACAAGGTTGCGCATGATTGGAAGATAATGGATACCTACCTATGGGCATAGAGTGCTCTGTATTGCTGCCGCTATTTGGTTCCTAACAGATTTTCGTGTGTAGACTTTGGTCTATGCTAACAGATAATACTATCACTAGACTATATCGCCCTTCCTTTACTGTCTGCCCCTATTCTCTTGCCCAAAGGATTAAATTAATCGTTATTTAAAGTCATCAGATGGCTCATCTATAGTCTGCGCACCTAGTCGCGCATGGCCATAGGGTTGTTTGAGCTCTGCCACGCCGAGGTCTATAGCGACCTCCCTTTCCAGTATGGCCCGGGCTGCGATATTAGCCTTCCCCTAATACTCCACCGGTCGCTAATTAGAGGTCTACCTCTAGAAGAAGTACTCCGACCTAAAGCCCGCTACTGCCGGTACCCTGCAGCCTGACGGCTAAACATGACGTCCAACCGCTGCTCGTTGGCTGTAAAGCCGGGGCCAGATCTCCTAGTGGTCCCCCCGTGACGACAACCCCCCTTATCCTCGGAATAAATCGACTATCACGGTATCCGCCATCCCGGCGAGGGCTGCATACTCGGGCTTCTTACGCTAATAATTAATTAACTCGATATTAGAATTATACGGCGAGATAACTATGAAGTAGGTAGGGCTTAACCTTAGACTCCTTAACGAAGTTAGAGAGAAGGGCCAGGGCCATATAGTTCTGGTCTATATTGCTCTTTGACTTAATAACCGGGTTAATATAGTAGAAGGAGCCAGCGCAGTAGACGAAGGCAGAAGAATAGGCTGCTGGTTGTTGGTGACATTGACACCGCCGGGTGCTTGGGCAAGGGCACGCAGATGGTGACATTCGGCGCCAGCGGAGAAGCCATATATGTCCGTGGCGAGCCCTCAGGAACATATATAAGGCGTCGGTGGATGGTGGACGTGTTGTCATGGAAGTCTGTTTCATGCTTATAGTTGTCTAAAATACTCTAAAAATAATAAAGATATCTCCTCATAATAACCAATGCTTTAGATCTCTTTTATTTAGTCTTTTCGTATTTTTATCCTATTCTTATAGCTAGCCTCAGAGAAGGATTTGCTAATAACTTTGCAGTGTCTTCTTTTTTCTAAAAGAGGCATAATTTTTCTTTCGTCTATACCTATATATAGACATAGTTGTTTTTATCTTGATGCTATTATTCGGTTCCTATCAGATTTTCGTGTATAGACTACACTGACGGACGACACCATCACCAGACCATAGCGCTCTTCCTCCCCCTTCCGCCCCCGTTCTCTTGCCCGAAGGACAGTGAAGACGAATCCTTGGTCCTGGCCGGTCCTCCTTTTGGGAGCCCAGTACTATTGCTTCGGCGACTGGTCTCAGAACCGACCTCGTTGAGCGAGTTACCTCGATCTAAACCACGTAGGAGTTAGAACTAGAGACATACCACAATCTTCAGAGTCATTTTCCCCAGCATCCAATTAACCAAGACCACGATAATGATCCTGCCTTTGATGCCTAACTAGGACACCCAGATGTTTCGTATTGACTCGCCCTCTTCACAGAATATTCAACTGCGCGATGGCACACAACCTCCCATCTAAGGCCTGGCTAAACGTATAATCTCGAGGCTACTCGCGGTAAACTTGTCCGCCTGAGGACGCAAATAGGAACATGAAGCCTAATGTCGTCGATCCACCAAGTTACAGCACAAGCAGCAGAACCCTCAGGGCAATAGTAAACCAGTAAGAACTAAGCAGTAGGCACCTTCGAAAGCCGTGTAGCAGACGACACATTCAGCACAAAAGATGTCAGCGATGCCCCGGGTCTGGACTTCAAGATGCAGCCAGGGCTGTAGAAGCGTACACAAGTGCGATACCGCTGCACATCGGAGCACCCGCGGAACAGGAAACGCATGCCAACACACTTCTTATTGTTGTCATTTACTCAAAAGAGATTCCCGTAGCCTCACCCTAGTGGAAGCCAATAAACCCAAATGATCTATCTCGCAGTTTAAGTACGCAAGACCACCATAATGATCCTGTCCTCGATACCCTCAAGGGCTGATTCAAAAATTCCCTCCTTTGAGTCGGCAGTTCCGTTCGACGCCGAGGCCATTGCCGCCTCCTTCCCCTCCCCCTCCCCCCTTTAATGTCAACGACATCACCGACTGGTCTTAGTTCCCCGGCGCCTAACTCGCGATGGCAGAGGAGATTAACCAGACCGACTAGACCAGCGGGAGCCTGAGGAGTCTTCGGTGTCCGAGGAAGAGGAAGAGGAGACTGAGCCCGTTCCCGTTGCCGCTGCATGACCTTGACCTCCTGAGTCTTGGAAAGAGGCTGCTCGGGAGGAAGAGAGCCTCGAGGATTACCATTGGGTTCCCGTATCGATAAGATGCCCTGCCTTAGCGGACCCAAAGCCTTGGAGGTGACGGTCTTTAGGCCCAGGGGTTACGGCGGAGATATTTCCTGCTTCTATGGCTTATTATCCTCCTATACTTCCCCAAGGTCCGCGAGCTCCGCCTAGCCCTTCATGAGATATGCAGCCGGATCGACAATAATAAGCAGCTGCATCACCTTCGTGCCCTGGCTGCTCGAGGAATCGACTGGGCCGAATATGAGCAATGCGTTATGTTAAGCAAGAACATGCTTGTCTCATTGCTGGAGGAGTCTCATTGCTGGAGGATTGCTATGGTTTATGGTCATGGGATGGCCCAGCAACCACCACCAGTCACCCCCGGACCCCACTTCCTCGTCCTCCAGCAACACTAGACGGCAAAGCTCTCGAAAAAGACAAGTACTTAGAGTCTTAGTACCGAATATGCCGTTTCGAGGGCAGAGCCCCCCCGTCAAACTATTAATGAGTTCTAGAATCGCCCTTAGATAGTAGAGGGTTCGGATATATTTGCACCTAGGTTCGTCAAGGCCCTTGCTCTAATCTCATATTCTGACTCGCTTTATAAGGTCCACGTGCAAGGCTACATGTTTGCTCCGGCGAGAACAGCCTACATACAGAATGTCATTTTCCACGGAACGTTCTCCCCCAGGTTGTCTAGAGCCAGTGCATACGTGCGTCTTATTGCAGAATCTAGATGAAGCCTGCAACGAGGAAGCTCACATCGATCTCATGGCACACGTCGTTTCCTACGCCAACGTTGTTGCCACCACTCCAACCCCCTGGGTCTGGGTGGCGGCATTCATGAGGATGAGGAGACGAGTTTGCGATGGCTGCAGGTCGAATGGGGATAATAACAGTGCAACCGCAGATAGTCACTCGGCAGCAGGCCAGCGGCAGCGACAGCACCAGCAGCACCAGATCGATCAGCAGCAGGTCAATCTCACGAATCAGGAACCGTTAGCCTCCCTTGACGCGACTATCGATAATTCTCAGTCACTCACTCACATTGGAGAATGCGACTAGACACGTCGTTGTCCTGGTCAATCAAATGCTAGGGGGAATGACGCTTTCAACGAGGATCTCGAGCTGCCCATTTCCATGAATGGCTAGATGACTGTCGACAATTCTCAATGCTCAGCCACTTTGGAGAACGCGACCAGGCACGCCGTGGCCCTGGTCAATCGGATGCCGGAGGAAATGACCGAAGGAGCGGAATGACTCTGAAGGAGGGATTTTTCGAATCAGCCCTTGAGGACCTCGAAGATAGGTCTTGGTCAATCGGATGCTAGGGCTGGCGCAATAAAAGCTGTGACTAAACCTGGGCCAGCGGAGGGGTTGGGGACGATAACGCTTCCAGAAGGTCTTGGTGCGGACGGGAGGAGGAGTAGGAGTGGGAGTGGGAGTGTTAGGTCGTGCCTAGAAAGGGCGAGGCACTCTCCTTTGCTCATCGGCGAGAACAGAGCTCTCGGCTATGGGAAAGCTGCGCCGAGTCATGCCTGGAAAGGACGAGGCACTCTCTCCTTTGCTCATCAGCGAGAACAGAGCTATTCTAGAGCTCTCGGCTATGGGAAAGCCGCGTCGAGTCATAGATGCTTTGGAACTGGGCAGCCCGGTCATCGATGGTCAGTTCTGTGCCTTCGCTCAGCTATCCAACGGTGGTTTCTTCTACCTTTATTTCGCCGACGAGACCGAAACTAAGAAGTTTAAATAATACCTTTTAAGTAAGATATAAAACTCGGCCCGGGTTAGTATATCATCCTCTAAATCTAGGTATAAAAGAATAAGAAAATAAGAAAAAAATAAGCAAAAGAGATCAAAAGCATTAATTAGTATTAGTATTACTTTATTATAATTATTATAAAGGAGAGTGAGGCTGGTGTTCTGCGCATCGTGACTTTGTTATTGTGACTACCTAGGTATCTACCTGGTCTCTCTCTACCTGGACAACTTAATACGGTTTATCGGAGAGATCCTGGCATGTTTGCCGAACCGGTTGTAGAAGTATAGCGCCGCCGGTGGGAGCTTCTTATCGTCTCCGGCCATTAAGTAGGGCAAAAGCGTGTTTCCCTGATATTCGCAGCAGTGGAGGTATGGACGAGCCTACCCTTCTTCCTCGTTTGCCTAACCATATGGAAACTCAAGGGAGAATCCAAGATAAGGATCAGCATATATTAAGTTATATACGAAGGAGTATAAGTCTACCTCTAACTACACGCCCAGAGATTTCCCTTCGAGGATGGGACCGTCTTCAAAAAGGTTCTGGTGCGGACGGGAGTGAGAGCACCCGATGCTTCAGCACCCCCAAGGATCCTCAGCTAATATGCAAGCACACACTTAGTTACTGACCTCTTGCGAGAGCCAGCTAATCACTCGGGTTCCTCGTTAGCGAAGAGGGTAGCGATCCACTGAAGGGAAAATAATAGAGGCGACGCCTATCTGAAAACGCGAAGAACAGGAGGGGCGGTGAGCAGTGAGCCCGCGGCGGACGGGCTGGTTCTGAAGCAGAGGAGAAGGCTGCACCTGTCTGCCGCCTATTGACTTCTTCCTTCTGCGCTTCCCCTGACACGCCGGTTCGATCAAGGTTGCCGGGACGCGAGACGCCAGAATGGCAACGGAGATCTAACTTCTCTTAAAAATCATAAGTAAATTTATATAAATATTCTAAAATAATATGCTTTATTAGGATTTTAGATATTTATTACTTATTTTATTCTTCTTCTTCGTATACTTTACTGGCTACTCTTAGGAAAGGATAAGCTGTTCGACTTTCTCCTTGGTCAACTATAATTGGGGTACAGCCGTTTGCGTACATAGCAGGACTAAGCGGTGAGTGGTTAATGGATCGACTAAGATTGGGGAGCTCAGCGTAAAACATCGACCTCGTTACCAGTGCAAACAAAGAGTTCTATAGGTTGTTTTTCGAGTTGTTTACGACATGACAGATTTGAGTGTCAAGTTCAAATCCGGATAGGATGACAGCTAGGTGATATCAAGATGTACCAAAGCCGGGGTCTGGGTGCCAAATTTAATAGTTTGGTAAGGACAGACCAGACTTCTTCTGGGTGAATTACCAAGAAGCCTCCAGAGGTGAAGCCGTTGGAGGCTATGGGGATGGCGGGCGACGAGAGAAATGTGACAAGTGATCTAAAAAATATAGAGATCAAATTCAAAGGAACTTCCATCGGGAGACCGGAATTACCCCGGAAAACAAGTTTCTGGGGTGTTGGTGGTAGAAGGGCCGAATCCCACACTCGATAACACCCTCACCGAGTATGACCCCTGAAAGCTGAGTGCGATTCACATCCACCTCCGGATGCTCTGAGCGCATTTGGCTCTGCGGAGCCCCGCAATCCGAGGCAACCTGAAAGGGTTACGACCGGTATCTCCGTGCAGAGAAACAATAAGGTGGAAGTTTTCACAATTAGTTCCTAGTTAGCCCGCTTGAATTTCAGCATCGACTCCAACCTCCTTAGGAAGAACATCAAAGAATTCAACACTTGATAGGAGCATCAAAGCAAGAGCACTGTGGATTTCGCTTCTGAGAAGAGGTTGTTGCCAGATTGATGGGGGAGCTGACAGGCTAGGCGAAGGAATGATTTCAGAGGCTGGCCGAGATTTGAGGAGCCAGTGCAGGTTTCTTGGACAGGATGAGATATTCTAATCATGGGTCTCAAATGATTCAATAGTTATTATAGGCTGGTCTGGTCTAGAAGAATGTGAGAAAGAAGTCGAGATGCTTCTTATTGTTGTTGTCTCGTGAGCTCGAAGAGCGTAAACGAGACGATTATTGAAAAACCAAGAAACAACTAGGATGAAAATCCACTCAAACTACTGCAATAACAAGAGGAATCAGCAGTTAAAATGAAGCCATTGCTGTTCGCATGATGCTGAAACGGATCGTAGAAAACTCGATGTTAGCTACGTGGGAACTCATGACATCTTTGAGGTGGTTACAATTTCCATATGCGGCAGAAACATGTGGGCTTCGTTTCCTGCCTAGGTTGTTTCGTAAAAGGAACAGGCGTGACGTGCTGAAATACCTGAAAACCACGCGCGGGTTCCATGGGATTTCCGCTCTAAAGTGGAGTGAAGAGCCCGGGGAAATATTCCTGAAGGGGAATCACGTGGGGTTCCTCCACCCGAAGATGTTCCGGGGACGTCTGGGAACGGAATTACTCTCGTCAAGCTTAAACCGTTCTTCAGCGTCAGAGATTCCTCAATTGCGTAAACATCTCGACTTGCTGTTACAGTACTTTTTCTCCATAGATCCTGTTATTTAATACATGACATGCAATCATCACCAGCCTCAGCCTCAAAAGTACCCGTTCGCACTAACTAACAGGCCATGCTACCACAATCCTTGCCGGGGAATGGTTCGCCAGTGTCCCCAGCGAATCGCCAGTCCTCAGCATCATGCATCGAGCCGAGTCTAGACCATGAGCCGCCTGGCTGGGATTTTGCCAACCCCGTGACGATCCAAATGTCGGAGGAGCCGCTGAGTAAACAATTTGACGGCCTTGCCGACTCTCCCCGAAGGCGAGGGTCTCCGCCGACTGATCAGCCGAGTCGCGTGGGAAAGGCAAGCAGGCCCGGCAAACTAAACATTTGACATTTCTGGAAACACTAGACGCTTGCGTGTTCCGGCAACATGGATCAGCTCTCCTCCAGCCCGGCTTCTGGGTTACTCCATTCGGCACCCTTAACCACCAGAGGTTGATCCACACTCCGCAAGTCGTTGGTCATGGCTGCCCATGGGGAATATCATATTAACGAGCTAAGAATGCCATGATCTGAGCTTTGGGGATCCATTGCGGAATTACGGATGAAGCATCTATATAAATTGACGGGAGCCTCACTTCAAGGACATCCTCCCATCACCACCCACTGGGCCATCAGCCTATACAAGTACACATTTGACAACAACATTCGCCAGGATTGAGTCTTGCTTACAGCAAACTCCATCATGGCTCCTACAGAGACCGATACCAACCATGTCGAGGCATCACAAGAGCCCGTCGCCTCTGACGAGAACGGCAATGTAACACTCCACGATGTCTGGGAGCACCGCCGGGTTCTAGGTTTCTGTAAGTTACCCAGCTAGCTTTCCTCAATGAAGCTCCTCTAACCCACAATCCTAGGTTTCCTCATCTTTCTGCTGCCCATCAACTTTGGCTTCGAGATCAACAACGTCGGCAACCTCCTTGCCGTGGTCCCCTTTATGGAGGAATTCGGCAAGGTCGTAGACGGGACTCTGCTCATTACCGCCCAAGACCAGCAAATTCTGAACGCTGCTACAACTGTCGGCATCTTTGTTTCGGCCTTTGCGACGGGTTTCATCTCTGACCGGGTTGGTCGCAAGTATACGATTGTCCTCGCCTGCTTTATCTGCATCGCTGGCATCATGGTTCAGTACTACGCCAAGTCCATCTTGAACCTGTTTGGAGGCAAATTGCTGGGCACCTTCGGATTCGGCTTAGGCCATTCTCTTGGTCCTGTTTTTGTTGCTGAGATGGCGCCTAACAAGTTGCGAGGCACATGCTTGGTTCTCATCGTGAGTATCACCAACTCCCACCCCCAGTCTCAAGCACACAACTAAACCCAGACTTAGAACACCATGATTGTCATCGGGCAGTGGCTCAACTCCCTCGTCATCTATGCCTGCTCGGATCGAACTGACGACATGGCATGGAGACTTCCCGTCATCACCCAGCTGATCCCACCGTGTCTGCTCCTCTTCGGCCTGCCCTTCCTCCCCGAATCACCCTCGTGGCTACTCGTCCGCGGACGAATCGACGATGCCAAGAAGTCCTACCTTCGGTTTAACGGCAAGGATTTTGATGCTGATACCGCTGTGGCGG
The DNA here is from genome assembly GCA_002168265.2 of Fusarium euwallaceae. Taxonomy (NCBI): domain Eukaryota; kingdom Fungi; phylum Ascomycota; class Sordariomycetes; order Hypocreales; family Nectriaceae; genus Fusarium; species Fusarium euwallaceae. The sequence continues at coordinate 3,247,534 of NHTE02000072.1, read as the reverse complement.
TTGCTCAGCTCGCTATTCGCAGCGAAAATGAGGCCATGGGCGAGGGTGGAAGCTGGATTCAATGCTTCAGGGGTACTGACGGACGCCGCACTCTCATCATTTGCATGGTCTACATCGCACAGCAATTCATCGGAGTCAACTTTGTGAGCGGGTATCTAACCTACTACTTCCGCCTGGCTGGAGTGAACAACCCCATCGGAATCGCCCAGGCCGCCTTTGCTATCCAACTCTTTGGAAATATTTGCTCATGGCCACTAGTTGATCGAGTTGGTCGTCGTCCCATGATTGTCGGCGGCATGATTACAATGACGGCTGGTCTTCTCCTAATTGGTGGTATCAGCACCGTCAACAACCAGCAGGCTCTTTCGGCAACTGTTGCTTTCATGGTTGTCTGGGGATTCTTGTACCAGGTGAGTAGTACTGTGCTTCAATGCCTGAACTTGAACTAACAGCAACTTGTAGATGACTGTTGGTGCCACCGCGTACTCCGTTGGAGGCGAAACCCCTAGTATTCCCCTTCGACAGAAGACTTATGCCATCAACATCATGAGCGCCACGGCTGTGTCGTGCCTTGTCCTTCAAGTCATGCCTTACCTGATCAACAGCGATGAGCTCAACCTTGGTGGAAAGAGTAAGTCAATATCTGCCAATCATGCTCATAACCTTCTAACGAATCTCCAGTTTGCTTCATCTTCTTCGCCTTCTCCGTGCCCATGTGCGTCTATCTTTACTTCTGCCTCCCTGAGATGAAGGGTCGCAACTACGCCGAGATCCAGGAACTCTTTGACAAGAAGGTGCCTGCCCGCCAGTTCAAGGACTACCAGTGCAACTTGGGAGATGCCGTTGTCGCCAAGAGGATTGAGCTGGAAGATAGGAAGCCTGTGGAAGTCTAAGCATATTGTCTTGATTCCTTACACTTGTGAGTTTACACAACGGATTGAGGAGGCTGGCACCAATGGACCAAGTCTCACGACAGTGTTAAAGGCAAGCAGATAGTCAAAATCGCAAAGTGACGATGCTAGCCCTCCCTACCTACTTTATGATGGAAACAATAGAGATATCCTAAAATAATTAATACTTTAGATCTCTTTTATTTATCCTTCTCTTTTTTTTTACTAGATCTTCATAGCTAACCTTAGGAGAATATGAGCTCATGTCTTCATACCGGTGTGCGACTCTCAAGGGGCTTGCTCACAAGGTGCGACAGGCATCGCCAACCAGTTATCGTTGCGACTGCGTATTTTAACCGCTCTTGGCAGAATGACTAACTTCCATCTCATCCCATCAATGTATACAAAGATCACAACGGTACCGTCGACTCTGTGGCCAATGTAGGCCCAGCTCCATGGCAAAGTCTCGACGTGGATCGACGTACTTGGAGAATTCAACGTTAAATACACACACCGACCAAATCCCGATAAGATCATGCGGACCGCAGATGGTATATCACGATTGCCAGACCACGCTCTGAGAAGACGCGATGACAGTAGAACATGGAGTGAGCTTCGAAGTTCCACGCAAGACGATGAGCATGGCAGACGGACCACGCTATACAGTGACCGAACTCTCGGTGTATGAGCTGAAAGAGACTAAGTTGAGTCTACTCTTGGCTGGGGAGTTGCACCAGAATATTGAGAGTAACTAGGTTTCTGGAATTGACTCCGATTAAGCAGTTTTCTGGAGGGGCCGGCACGCAGGAACTCCCAGGTTCCTTGTTGCAAGCCAACTAAAGCGTGTTATCAACCTGAACGTGGTGATAGACATCCCCTTCATTGAACTAAACATGCCCACATTCACGTAGCGTGATGGGACTTCGAAGTGGAGAGACATACATGTTTCCATACCTAACCACCGTGGTGGTATTGATGACGTACAGGGACAGGCAGAATTAGTAGCAAGTCACGTATCCAGTTTGTCTACCTGTGACCGATGACCATCGTAGCCGTTCCACTCAACGGCTTCCTTCATGTGAACTCTGAATTACCTCAATGGCTGCGGCCCGAGCCGCTCCCGTGGGCCTCAATGCAACGCAAGATGAACAACGGCAAAACACGTTTCCAACAAGATCAATTTTGTACTCGATCACAGGGACTCAGAACACGTTCCCCGGGAACAAGAATAAGAGAAAAAGCTTCGCTTCTAGTGCCAATCATTTGCCAATGCGCATTCCATTAGCTTTCAACACAGGTCCCTCCCCCCCAAAAGTATGAGGCCTCAACTCCAAGTCCATGCCCGTTTTTGCCTCATGCCGGCCGGAGAAAACCAGACTATGTGCTTCCCCACACTCCCAGTACACTCAACTCATCATGGTCGCGTTCATTACATCTCCCAAGACTTTGATATATGAGTCTAGTAGGACTAGAAGGTCTCCTGGTCGTCCACCTGATCCTCGGCGGGGATCTCGAAGCCCTCCTCTGTCGAGTACAGGATGGTCTGGATTTGCTTGATAAGACCGTCCTCCTGCTTCTCCAGCTCGGGATCCTCGTCGACGGCTTGTTGAATGAGAAGTTCAATGTCTCGGAGCTTGCTGAAGTAAAAGTCACGCTCCCTCTCGAGGCCTGTCACTGTCTCTTTGAGGGTAGCGTTCTCCTGCTGAAGGGCGGCGGTGGCGGGACCGGCGGCCTTGGCAACTCGAGGGCCACCGCTAGGGGTGCCACCTGCTCGACGGGCGGCACTGCTGGAAGCGGCGGATCGGGGGGCGGCGGCACCACCGGTAGGGGGCATGGCACCGCCTTTTCGTCGGGCAACGGCGTCGTACTCGTGATCCGGGAAGTTGAGGTCCCAGAATCGCTTTGTCCACTGGAGGAACTCAAGGTTGTCCTGCATCTTGCACTTGACGAGGGCGGATACGGGAATAGGCTTGTCGATCTGGTGCTTCAAAAAGCAGTCTGTTGAAGGTTAGGGGGTAGTCGGTGGAGGACAGGGAAGTAGACGTACTCTGAAGCACCTTGAAGTTTTGAATGTACAGGTATTCCGAGTTCACATTGAACTTGACCTTGGACATGGGAACGTCCATGTAGATGCTGTCAAAGACTTGGCAAAGGGCGGCGCTTAAAGAAGAATGTTAGACGCTGATTTCGCAAGGATTCCCCCCCTGTATCATGATGTTTGGCCATGGCATTGTGTCTGGCGTCGTGGTGGCCATCTCGATCGCGGGGTTCTTTGTTGTTTTGAGCCGCCATGACCACGATGATGGCACGGTCTCACCCAATTCAACGAGGGGGCGGGGCAGATCAGAGGTCAACTCACCCAGTACCGCATTGCTCGACCTTTGTAATGTTGAGCTGCAGAAGGCTGTTGAGCCACGCAACAAGCTCTTGTCTATGAAGGAAATCCCAAGTCAGCACCAGTAGCGCGCCATAGCAGAGACCGCCGTATCGTAGACGGCCCCGAAGGCATCACCACCAACCTCGACTCGCCCATCTTGAACTAGAGATTTGTTTATTCAGGTTTGGGATCGTGGCACAACGGAAGCGATGTCGGAGCTGATCGAGGCAGCTGATGGAGAAACGTCTTTCGGGAATGCGAAGAGAGGTGTGCGTAGAGACGGCGCAGAAGCAAGCTCAACTTGAGGAGAGATTGCGTTGTCGGGATGGGATGGGGAGAAATTAAAACGATCAGTCTTCGCGCAGTTGGCACCTAGCATTTGCCTGTCGCCGGGCCAATCAACCACCGCGGAGACCAAGTGTTGTGCTGTGTTTTTACTGTTTTGATGGGTCCAGAACCCCTCCAACACCCCCCGCTCTCCCCCTGAAGCTGCTCTGGCAGTGAGGTCACGTGGGAGCTCGCTGACCGACATCCAAATCCTGGCTCGCGCTCGCGGACGTGACGGGAGCTCTCACCGCCAAAATTTTCAAAAGCGGCAGAAAAAAAGTTCGAGATTTGCGCTGGAGGAAGGTGCCCCACTACGCAGAGTCGCATCTTCGACTTCACTTTTTCATTCCAAAGACACGACACGAGTGTCTTTCAATTCGTTCAAGATGGCACCCTCACAGAAGCGAAAGCCAATTGAAGACGACTTTATCCACACCATTGACGACGACGACGATCTTCCGGTCGAGGAGGAGGAAGTCTCTGCCCAGCCTCCCAAGAAGAAGGCCAAGACCTCCAAGGGCTCCAAGAAGTCGAAACGCGCTGCCACGCCCGAAGACGATGAAGAGGAGGTCGCCGAGGGTATCTGGGGTCACAATGATGACGATGATGGAGCCATGGACTCTGACTTTGAATTCGGCGGCGAGGACGCGGAGGAAGTTGGTGTCGAAGAATTCGAGGGATGGGGTTTTGATGGCGCGAAGAAGGGTATGAATGCCGACAAGAAGGGCGTTGACCTTGACGAGATTATCCGACGACGAAGGGAAAAGAAGCTTGGAAAATCCGGTGACAAGGAGATTGAGGAGGATGCCGACCAGGCTGAGGTCGATGCCAGTGCGATGGAGGTTGACCTCGACGATGATGACGACGAGGTTCTCGCCGACGACGCATTTGGTATGAACGTTGCTTCCGACGCCGAGGAATCCGGAGACGAGGAAGAAGATGGCGAGGACAACTCTGAGAACGAGGCCGAAGACGACGATGACGATGCAGCTTCAGACAACGACTCTGTAGCTACGCCTGTTGGCCATCCCGACGACGACGTCTCAGACCAAAGCGAGGATGAGGAAGATGCCGAGGAAGAGGAAAAGCGCAAGGCCTTCTTTGCTCCTGAAGAACAGGTCAAGCCAGGCAAGAAGTCGGATGTGTCGTCATTTCAGGCCATGTCTCTGTCACGCCCTATTCTTCGTGGTCTTGCTTCTGTTGGTTTCACAAAGCCCACTCCTATTCAGTCCAAGTCCATCCCTATTGCCCTCATGGGTAAGGATCTCGTCGGTGGTGCTGTCACTGGTTCCGGAAAGACTGGTGCTTTCATCGTGCCTATTCTTGAGCGACTGCTGTACCGACCAAAGAAGATCCCCACCACTCGAGTTGTCGTCCTCACACCTACTCGTGAATTGGCCATCCAGTGTCACGCTGTTGCCACCAAGCTCGCTGCCTACACCGATATCAAATTCACCCTCGCCGTTGGTGGTCTGAGTCTCAAGGTTCAGGAAGCAGAGTTGCGATTGCGACCAGATGTCATCATCGCAACGCCCGGTCGTTTCATTGATCACATGCGAAACTCGGCCAGCTTCAATGTCGATACGGTTGAGATTCTTATCCTCGATGAAGCCGATCGAATGCTTGAGGACGGTTTCGCGGACGAGTTGAACGAGATTCTCACAACCCTCCCCAAGTCCCGCCAGACGATGCTTTTCTCAGCCACCATGACATCCACAGTGGACCGACTTATTCGCGTGGGAATGAACAAGCCAGCCAGAGTCATGGTTGATTCGCAGAAGAAGACTGTCGGTACCTTGGTGCAGGAGTTTGTTCGTCTACGACCTGGCCGAGAGGAGAAGCGAATGGGTTACCTGGCATACATCTGCAAGACGCTTTACACAGAACGAGTCATCATCTTTTTCCGACAAAAGAAGGAGGCTCACCGAGCTCGCATCATCTTTGGTCTTCTTGGCTTGTCGTGCGCCGAGCTTCACGGTAGCATGAACCAAACTCAGGTCAGTATTATCTGGAGTGTAAGGATGCCCAATGCTAACAATATGCACAGCGTATCTCCAGCGTGGAAGAGTTCCGAGACGGCAAGGTGTCATATCTGCTAGCCACTGATCTTGCTTCTCGTGGTCTGGATATCAAGGGCGTCGACACCGTCATCAACTACGAAGCACCTCAGTCACTCGAGATCTACGTTCACAGAGTCGGTCGTACTGCCCGAGCTGGTCGCAAGGGTACCGCCATTACTCTGGCCGCCGAACCCGATCGCAAGGTCGTCAAGGCCGCCGTCAAGGCTGCCAAGGCCCAGGGTGCCAAGGTCATCAGCCGAGCCATCGAAGCTTCTGAAGCCGACAAGTTCCAGGACGAGATTGATGAGATGGACGATGAGATCGATGAGATTATGCAGGAAGAGAAGGAGGAGAAGCACCTCGCCCATGTCGAGATGCAGGTCAGGAAGGGCGAGAACCTGATTGAACATGAGGCTGACATCAAGTCTCGACCTAAGCGAACATGGTTCGAAACGGAACACGACAAGAAAAAGTCCAAGCTGGCCGGTCGCGAGGAGCTAAACGGTATGCGAGAGGGCTTGAAGAAGAAGGCGGGCAAGCTGAGCAACAAGGACAAGAAGCGACTCGACGCCAAGCAGATGCGCGCCGAAGGTTCAGAGTGGAGGAAGGGCAAGTCTTCTGAAGCTGAGATGAAGGCAAGGCACAAGGACCAAAAAAAGGCAAAGGCAAAGGCAAAGGGTGGAGACAAGGGTGCTCCCAGCAAAGCCAAGGGCAAGGCTGGCGGTAAGAGGAGGTGAAGAAAAGGGGAGAGTCATGGTCAGCGATGTACAGGTAGATTTTAATGAAACTCATAGCAAGGCGCATGTTTGTATAAGTCAAGTGATCAAGGGTAATTACTGTTATAATTACATGTACTATCGACAAACGGGCGTGTTTTGTTCCTCTGTTGAACCCCAGTTCCCGGTCAAGTCCTGAAGAGCCAGAGCTCTCTTGTGTAACCACGGTAGTGTGTTGAACACAATCTCTAGCTATGATCTGATGATTGATCCAAGCCTATGGAGATTGCAGAAGAGAAGTTCCATTCAGCACCGAGCCTCCCTCACTCACGCCCCTGTACAAGACACGTGGATCATGCCCTAGCTCCAGAAGATCCGGTGTTGCAGCAGGAGTGTTTCCTTGCTACATATCAAACCATGATATGCTCCTTTACAGACCAGCGATGGCAGACACAGCGGGAATTCTTGGGTCAGAAGTGGCGCCGGTGCCGCCAAGAAGATCAAAATAGATTACAAGCAGGTCAACGAGAGCAGGCCTCAGTCCCGTGACAACCACTCCAAGAAAGACCGAGGCGCTCGTGATAGCAGTAGCAAAGATAGCTATGGGAGCAATGAAGGGGGCTAGGGTATCCTCGACAGCCTGAATCTCAGCATCGAAAAAGGCACGGATGGCCGTGGGGAGGTTAGTGACGAGGGTAATAACGACACTAATCTGGTTGATGACCTGGATAGATGCTTGAATAGCCGCGGTGAGCTGGCCAACCTGCTGCTGAGTGAGGCCGATGATGGCGCCCGCGACACCTCCCACCGCGCCGGTGGTGGAGCCAGTAATTGTGTCGGTGGCGTTTCCGACAGCGTCGGCGATATCCTGAAGATTGGCCCTGATGATGGCTTGGAGGTTGGCAATGACATCAACATCGACGGCCCCCTGGATTTGGGCGACGGCCGTGGCTATAATCCCATGTTAGCATCTGTTCCCGTTAATTTATAGATTTTCTACATACTGATGGCATCAATGTTGCCCTGGATAGTAGTATTGAGGATACCGACTTGGTTGACAATGGTACCCACGGCAGTCTGCTGTTGCCGGGGGACAAGCTCAGGAACAGGCTCAGGCTTCGAGGCCGGTGCTGGGACCGCCAAGGCGAACGACGCAAGGGTGAGGAGGCTTAGGAACTTCATTGTTTTAAGTTGGTGATGTGGTTTTAAGGGGTTGATGTGCTGATGATCTGATCCATATTATTGTCGGGAGAACTGGTGGATTATATACTGAACTCGAGTAACTAAGAATAAGCAACTCGATCGGTTCATCGCTCTCTTCCATCCTCGATGCCTCTATGTCCGGCTGCCGGAGGGAGTCTCTCGGCAAGCCACCTTGTACATTCCGTGAATCTGAGACATTCCCTCAATCTAGACTCGTCACATTTCAGAACGGCATTCCAGATCTCCATCACCATAGACATCATGATTGGCTCATCACAGTCCCCCTCTCGACGTTTTTCTCTCTTTCCTCCGAGAGCTAAACTAGACGTGGTTCGGCACACACCGTTCCCGCCGGCCCGCGCCGGGGTATAGTCAATGTCACTTCCCTTGAAAAAGTCACCGTTTGGTCAACGTACGCAGGTAGATTCGTATTCAGCTACTTACAGGAAGGCTATACCGGTCTAGAAACACGGCTCGCAAGCCTCTTTCGTCCGTGGTGAGACCTGTATTCCTAATCAAGCTGGTTGTACACCAACGTTTGTTGTCACTTCTAAAAGTTTGTTCAGTTAGAGACCTCTTTTTTTTTTCTCCGGTTTACTTTGAGCGTTCTTGATCGAAGGAACCGTGGCGTGGAAGCTTGTATGCCTTAGCCTTTTGAGATTTACGGTTATGCAGTTACTAGCACGAACATGTTTTACAACTTTACGGACTAATATGCTTTCTTGTCAGTTCCAAACGTTTGACTGTTATGCCGCCCCCTTGTTCAGAGCCTTGTTTTCCCTTAAGCGCCAATGCATCATCAAGCCACCATCACGATGCATTCAAGGTTGCTACTCCACCGTGGCATTCATTTTCAAGATGGGCAAGGAATGTGAAGATCAAACTATGTCTCATTTGCTTGTTTCGACTTCATTCTTTTCTACTTGAAAGAGGTATCCGGCGGTGACTTGTCAGTACCATGTGATGACAGCCGGGAGGATCACCACCTTCACAAAAGAGAGTCTCCATGTCTCGGGGTTTAGGACATCCGAGATCTGAGACGTGTGTGGGCTGTGTCGGGGAAGCCGGTAGAAGCTGTGGATTATCAATATCCTCTCGTCAGTCTCTCATCACAGGTCTGGAAGTGGCGGAAACTTCAGCTCTCCTTGCAGCAACATAACAGTTCCGTCAGCATCCACCGACGACATGCCAAGGCAAAATACGCAGGTGGAGCGCTTCGAACCAGGAAGGTGTGATGAGAAGGCCAAGAGATGTTTGCAAGCTCGCGGCTCTTGTGGGAGAAGCCGAGATTGAATAGATGGTGTGAGCGATTTAGAAAGCGGGAAATGCAGGCGAATATGCATATTTGACCGTCTTTGACAGAGACGGGATGGATGAGGCGTTGTTGAAAGACAGACGGGAAAGGAGGTGAGCTTGAGATGGTGTGGTATGGAAGGTATGCGATGTTTTGTCAATGAGACAGGCAACACGCGGGGTACATGATCGTCGATTATGAACTCGGAATTGTGATGAGCTTTTGTCAAAGTATTGAATACAGAAGTAAGTAGTGGCTTGAACACATTATCAAGAGCGTCAGCCAAGAGTGTCGTTGGCCAAGGCACGGCACGGCTGGGCTGCCATCACAATTGATGCATCAATAGACGGTTGGTTCAGACACGGCATCTTGCATTTACGAGACGTAATTCCTAGAGCTGAATGACGATGGCTGTTCTCCCAAAACTCACATCCGTCGAAATCAAGGCTCCAGTCCTTTGGCAAAGGTGTGGCAAGCAACGCCGCCATGTATGTCTTCTGCTGCTAGTCTCAGAGCCTCTATCACTTTCCAACATAAGGATTAATGAGGTCATGAGGTCTCTGTCTATAGGCAATATTAGATACGCTCTCCTAAAGGATTTAGCCAGTACTCTACTCATCCGTTTGCAATCGTGAATGAGGGATGCGTAGCACCAGATCCCATTGTTAGCATACCAATCCAGAGCAGTTCTAGATATGTTCCGGTTAGACAAGGTTTGTAACAAGCTCTGTTTGGTCGAGCCGCCTTGGGATATTAGTCACGTACGAAATAAAGGCCAACACCAGGCGATATTCTGAGAAGTGGTGAATTTATTGTCCGTTTACTATTTTATCACTAAGCAAGGGTTACTTCACCAATCGTTCAAGGGATTCTCATAGCCTTTTTTGTTTATTCACATATGGATTGTCATTTCTTCTTCTGTTAATCATGAGAAATAGTCTATCATTTTGTCTAGATCGGTAAGTTATCGAGCCAGAACAGGCCTCTGAGACCTACCCGGAGTTCTGCAACAACACCCACATCCACAGCACTCTCCTCAATTGAGCATCTTTCTATCCTCTTATCCGGCTTCCACTTAACTTGATTTCATCCTTTTCCCCGTCTACTGTGCCGGTCCCTATCTGTTGAGAAGTGCTGGGCGTCGTTGCCGCGCCAGTTCTTGGAAACCTCCACCGAATCCCAGCAGCCCAGAGTTCTCTAGTGTTCAGCACGATGCCTTCCCATCGCAAGATACATTTCTCTATTACCGTTTGACCCTGGTGGTTGTGGAAAATGTTCACATCAACAAGTAGCATCCCCAGATGAGCTTTGAGACTGCACCCAGAGGCCATGGTACCTCAAGAACCCATCCACAGACTCCCTGAGCCATCCTCATGGTCAGTTCACTGCCAGATAATTTCGAACTTGAACTCTGATGCTGTTTGCGAATGCCAAACGCATCCAGCGCAGTTGACTATCATTGATAGAGTAGACCCAAGTGGTGCCTCGATGTTATCGCTCGTCAACCGGGAGACACCTATACTCATCCTTCCTAGTCTTCGTCTAGGAGTTCTCGCCAAGACTCATCAGGATTAAGGCCAAGATTTTCCATTGTGACGAGAAGCACAAGAGCCTTTCTCCAGGAACAGCCTCATTGTTGGCTAGGAGTTCCGACCCAGGTGTCTCGGGTTATCAACGATTTCGATTGACCACCCCAACTTTGAACGAGCCAAAGCAGGCGCATGTTTCCCAGAAGGCTGTTTTCCTCTAAACCTTTGCATTTCCATTTATTAGGGTTCAAAATGTGGTTCTAGAATTGAGTCCCTGAGCCACATCAGACTCAGGGGTGAGATGAAGGAAGAGTGTAAACTTAGGGAGCCTGCCACATCTGGAACTGCCCGTATGTCGATGAAGTGGGATAATTTTGGGCTTCTTCCTCCGCGTATTGCTAGGCAGCTGCCCCGGAACGAGTTCAGGATATCAGATGCTTATCATCCCATAAGGGTGACGATAAAAAATAGAATAAAAGGAGCAATAGGTCAGATATGAAGAGCATCGCCTTCGAAATATTACCGTATGCTTTCAATTGCTTTTATAAATGATTTTATAAGGTAGAGACAGATCTTTGAAGGGAGTTGATTCTTATTTTCCCTTCTGCCTTTGGTGTCTTGTTTATTCCTTCACCTGCGTGCAGGGAGAATTGACCAGAGTGCTAGCGTCCACTTTAACACGAGGAAAGGAACCTGGGAAAATGTACTCAGAGTGTATCAGTGCACAAGCATGAAGTGAAAGGTCTGGAAACCCGAAAGATGAGCCCAGTCAATGACATTCGGAGTGTCATGAAAGGAAAGGGTCGCCTTCCAGTGCAATTTACTCGATCATTTAGTGAGCGGCTTGGAGATGACTGCCAAGAGGGAACACGAGACAAACAGGAACAACTGTTTCGGCACATTTCAGTGAGCAACTAATGAGAGCTATTCGGAATTCTCACTCTTCCCCTCTAGAGACCCATTTCCTGCAGATGGCCCCTGGATAACACGGCAAGAAACGCGCACGGGAACCATGCCATAATGAGACAAGAAGCGCACAGTCCGCAACGTAAAGGAAACTATGCGACCTATGAGATGCGATATAAATAAACATGGCCAATTGTAGAGGGTGTAAGATGTTGAAACCTTTTGTCATGTGCAGTTGTAGGTTAGCTCCATGCGCACGGGATTCAAGAAGTAAACGAAATACTACGGTAGTAATAAAGATCTGATTCCTCCTTAAATATATATCTTCTTTAAAAAATTTATTTATAAAATAAAGAAAAATAAATAAATTATTTATTTCTTTAGGCTTATTATTTCAATGATGACTCCTCTTATATTACCCTAAGAGGAGAACTGCTGCGGTCTCTCGTCAGTTGCGGCAAGTCCGACTGAGTTGATGACGTAAGGCTCGACGCCCACCTCCTCGGTTCCAGGCATTCCAGGCAGCTGGAGGTCACGAGCTCCTCATCCTGCTGAGTCCAACATTGCTATCTTCAAGACCTCCAAAACCCTCCGGGCAGACTCGAATCATGTGCACCAGTCATCTCGGTTGACCTTTGTGTCAGGCTGAAAACGCCCCCGTCAGAAGACGCGCCCGCCTGCGACGAGCCCGTCGCCCGTCGCATCCATCAAGCTCGTCTTCTACCACCGTCAGCCGGACCGTCATCGTGAGCTCGCCGTCCAGAGACGCACATCCTCGCCTATAAATCGGATTCCCCGTCTAGGGAGGACCAGTCGACAAGGTGGCTCCGTTCAGGTTCTTCGGCCCCTATCGCCCTCATCCGCGCCACAAGCAGAACCTCCTGCGCTTCCTATTCCCACGTGCTGTCCGAGAGCGATATCGCGAGCGACTACTCAACTTTCACCTCAATACCCTTCCATACCTGAAACACAACTTTCAGTCACGGGTCTACTGTTATATAGTTGAGCGCCAGCGTCGGCGCGCCGACAAATCTCGAATAGTAGACATCGTCGCAAGGCAGGGTAGACGTCTGTGGCTGGGTCAGCAAGCACATCGGCCGGTCAAGCATGCTCGGACCCGGCATAAGGGTCTCGTGGCACGCAGAATGCCGCCTATAGGAGGGAGTATGACGGGCTACGGCTCGGACCGGGCTACCAGCCCGGATCGGGAGAGAGGATATCGAAGGAAACGGCTGGCTGCCATGGCGGGCAATTTGTACAGAAGCGGCCAGGCAGCGGTCACCGAGATCAAGGAATCATATGCCCAGACTAGGGCGCGAGGATTGGACGGAACATATGAGAACCATGGTCGGATACACATTCCAGGCGCATTCCCCGATGTCGCCATTACAGTTCAAGGAGACGATCAGATGGTCCTGTTCCCTTCATACGCGAAGCGACATACAAAGAGAGACTGGGGTGAGACAGCAATGCATGAATCAGAGGCTGCTCATGGAAGCATCAGAGACGAGAACTTCTGGAGGCAAGAATGGGAGAGGAATGAGGACGAGAATGCCATCGTCGACGTTGATGTTCGAGGTTGGGTCTACTCTCCTCATACGGGACCAATGACACGGAGGAATCGAATATTGATCGGTCTGGCACGGCAGCTCAGCGGAATACCAGCTCCGAGAGCTGATCAGCCTTACAATCTCAACGCGGGACCTACCCGAACTCATCAGATGCACGAGGAGCAGCGGGAGCGGGAAAAGATTGAGCATGAGGCGCGGCGCATCGAACGACTAGGACAGCAAGAGAAGCGTGTGGCCTATCGTGGAGGCTACAGTGAGAGACCCCAGGAGAACAGCGACCCAGAGACGGACAGCTTCTACTTTCCTCGATCAAAGAGTGGGAACCAATCCCCTGACTCTGCTCCATCAAGTCCAACGATGCCAGCCAGGACCTTCTCAACATCCACGACTGAGATGAGTGAAGCAGATTTGGCACTTGCCAATGCAAATCTCATGGCGCGAATAGCCCCCTTCATGACGAACCCATCTGTGGCTCTCCCCATCACTCTCTTCTTCTACAACGACACCAAGTCTCAGTCAAGAACTGTCATGACCAACGACGCAGGTCATTTCATCATCCGTGCTGCACTTGACTTTGTACCAACACATGTTCGGGTTCTGGCCAGTGAGGACCTATCAGCGACTCAGGAGATCAAGCTCATCGAGCCTTATGGAGTCAGCCTGATCAGTGACATTGACGACACTGTCAAAAAGTCCAACATCTCAATGGGCGCCAAGGAGATCTTCCGTAACACATTTGTTCGCGACTTGTCCGAACTTTCGGTTGAGGGAGTGAGAGAATGGTATAATCGCATGTACCAGCTTGGCGTCAGCATTCATTACTGCTCCAACAGTCCGTGGCAACTCTTTCCAGTTTTGGCCAGCTTCTTCAAGCTTCATGGGCTGCCGCCTGGGTCGCTTCACCTGAAGCAGTACAGTGGCATGCTGCAGGGCATCTTTGAGCCAGTGGCTGAACGAAAGAGATCGACTCTGACCCGGCTGCTCAGGGACTTTCCTGAGAGAAGCTTTATCCTCGTGGGTGATAGCGGAGAGGCTGATTTGGAGGTTTACACAGAGCTTGCTCTGAATAACCCTGGCCGTATTCTCGCAGTCTTCATCCGAGATGTAACGACACCGGAAGAGACGCCCTTCTTCGACCCTGGGTTTGACCCAAACCGATCAAGAACTCCAAGCGCATATGATGGTTCGCGAAATGCTTCCTCTCAGAACCTGGTACCAGGCGCTTTCAGAGAAAGGAGACCATCCACGGGCCCAGCCATGGGAACTCTGATTGACTTTTCCGATGAGCCCGGAGAGACAACGGTGGACCGCTCCGCCGCTCTCGCTCAGATTCGGAACTCGAGCGTCCCCAAGACTGCCAGCACAACTGATCTTCTTGGTGGACGTAAGCCTCCACCACCTAGACCAGCCAAGCCTGCGGCTCTTAGAAGCGCCAAGTCTATCACTGAGTTGAACAAGGGGGTTGATCGGATTGGACTCTCTCGACAGAACTCTGAAGAGCAACCGCCGCCTCCTCCACCGAGGAAGCCCGTTATACAAGTCAGAGAGCCCACGGGACCACACCCACTATCGCAGATCCAGAACTCTTCCCAGCAGAGTATGGGCAGCAGCAACAGTAGCGGCTTCAAGATTCCAGCACAACCGCGCAATAGACCTGCGTATGATGCTGATCGCCCCCCTCCACCTCCCCCAAGACGACGTGCTACCCCCTCCAACATCACGGAACCGGGTCCTCGTCCTCCACCGCGTCGTACTCAAACAACAACGAACCTAGATGTAGATTACGAACCTCTACCCCCGCCAACAAACGGACCGCCATCTTTTGGCACTGCCAGATCCGGCAGCCGGTCTGACGGCAACACCCCGACCGGAGGTTCTCCCACTTTGGGGCCTCAGGCGGTCAACAAGAAACTAGAATTATGGAGGAGGAGATTGGCGAGGGCACACGAGCAACTAGACGGGCTAGGAGTAGCTCTGTACACTTGGCGGCGTGGCGGCGACGTCATCGCCGAGGCCGAGGGCATCGTGAAGCAAGCCCTCGCTGACATGGAAAGAAAGAGGAGGAAGAGGTAGTGGTAAACGACATCTCCTAATAAACATGTACAATCCAAGAGACCACTTGGACGTTTCAAGATGCAAGACTGGTGTCTTTTCGTTGATGCTTGATTGTTTTTGTCAATATCCTGAGGAGGTAGTTGAAGATGGCCAGGTTGAGCTCGCCTCATCTTGGGAGGAATATATGGTTAGTAACCCGGTTAGTTCACACAACTTGTATCGTTTGGGGGGGGGGGCGTTTCATGGAACTGGGCTCCTTGGCTGTAGTCGATATCAAGTCAGGGGCTGAATAGATTGACACACTTTGCTGTCCGCGAAGTGAGAACATGAAGGTAAGGCCAGAACATTCATCTTGTTATGGGAAGTAGGAAAAGTATTATTTCACGCGCAAGATTTTTTTTATCTCTCGGTGTTTTCCTGCGTTATCTGTTGTTTGTTGAAAACTGTATCCCTCTATGACATGGAAAACCTTCTCCCTACTCAATGCCCTCCTCCTAAACTAAAATATCCGACCGGCTCATCATCCAATCACAAGGCGTGGTGGCAGAGTGGTCTAATGCGATAGACTAGAAATCTATTCTCTTCGGAGGCGTCTGTTCGAATCAGGCCCACGTCGATTGACTTTCTTTTTTTGCATTTTTGTGCTCCTTTTTGCCTATTTCCATTACGTCTGACGTTGGTGATGTTTTTTCTTTCTTTTTTTTTTTGGTGTTTTGGTTGTTTCGTTCAACATGGCAGTCGCGGATGGCTCAGCTCACTCCGAACCACAGCCAGCACGTCCGCTCCTTCCTCTGCAATGACAAGAAGATATCTGCCAAAAGACACAATTTTCAATACATCGTCATCAACTCCTTCATCATCTTCTTCAGCAGCTTACCTCACTTTATGCTTATCCCATAGAAGGCATTAGTAGTTGTAATACAGTTGATAATTCTTTTCTTCTTACACCTCAAAAAGAGAAATAGTCTTCAAAACGATATAACTAGACATGTAACAGCCGTGTCCCCATCACAACATCCAACACGTCTCAAAGCTATCAAAGTACAGATGGATCCGGCATGTACACGTCTAGATGTTCCCAGCCCCAACTCCGCCACCGTCGTTCCGTAGCCATTATATTCATCGGGGGTTCATGCTACCCGCAAGGTTCATGTGCATGATGGCATCCGCCGTCCAGTCCGCCTCGTCGTTGGAGTCCCTGTTTGGTTGCCCCCAAAAGTTGACGTCTTCTCGCCCATCTACACCTGGTAGTCGGATCTGGGGTGGCGCTTGACCTGCCCCAGCCGGCACTTCAGGCTTTGTTCCTGGGGCTGGAAGAGGACCTTGCTCGGGCTCAGTAGCACCGTAGTGTGAGAAATCCGGCGCATCAAAGGCTTGTTCTGCCTGGGGAGAAAGTCTAAGCTGAGTTGGGGGTTCAGACACCGGGGCTTGCGGTACCACCTCGGGGTATACGTGCGTGTCCTGGTAGGTCGTTGGTGTTCCATGGTCATCTGATGTCTCTGTAATGTTACTGTGTGAAGGAACATATGATTGGCGAGGAGGTGGGTGTTCGAATTCCTCCTGTTCAGGAATCTGCGGAGCCTGCTCGGCATTCCTTAAACTGGAAGAGCCGGGGGCAGGGTTTCCTCCGCTTCGAACACTGACCATGGATACTCTGGCCTGGTCCATGCCGTCAACAACACCTCCAACTTCAGCCGCGTCCATATCGCGGATGGAGAACTGAGCCAGGGTGCGAAGCTTTCGACTGACCCAGCCGCCCAAGATCTTGCCGCGCTGCTTCTCTCCGAGACGCGACTTGGGGAAATCTCCCTTGTTGACGAAAGCCACGATATCGACAATGATCTGGTGATCATTGAGGATGGCGTTGACGATGACTGGGACCAGAGACGCTAAATAGGGCTTGCGACTGACTTCGACGAGGACTACAATCAAGCCACCGGCTTGGAAAACGGCACTATATTTGTTAGTACAATCAACTTTGTGTGAGTGAGTCGAACTTACCAGCCATTGGTCACAATGTTTCTGTGACAACGCTCCACGGAGTTCTCGATATCCATCGGGAAGTGGCTCAATCCGTTGATCTCGAATGTCTCTCCAATGTTTCCAAGAACAAACAACACCTGCATTTCCACTAGGGCTCCGTTGGGACCGATCGGTCGACTGACGTTGTGAAGGAAACCCAAATCTCCTGTCCGGATATACTGAATGCTCGGATCTCCATCAACGGCTCGTCCGTCGAACCGCTCAGCATCAAAGGCATCCTTGGAACCATAGAATGACTTGACACAAGCCTCAGAGTCGACCCAGATCTCACCATACTCGCCGTCAAGACAATGCAGCCGGCTCTCAGGGTTGATAATGGCAATCTGGGTTGAGACGGGAACCATTCCGCTGTCTTGAACCAACAAGGCCTTGGGGTCCGCCTCTGGGTCAACAGGGATAACCAGACCACGTCGTAGGGCCTGT
The DNA here is from genome assembly GCA_002168265.2 of Fusarium euwallaceae. Lineage (NCBI taxonomy): Eukaryota > Fungi > Ascomycota > Sordariomycetes > Hypocreales > Nectriaceae > Fusarium > Fusarium euwallaceae. The sequence goes on along the minus strand of NHTE02000072.1, from coordinate 3,230,140 downwards.
GTGTCGAGCCAGAGTTCGATTGGTTCGATACACATGTATGATCTTGATGCAATCATGGGGTTAAGGACATGTGAGTAAACAGTGTTGATGGCGGTTGGGTCCAATCCAGCCCCAGCAAAGTGAAGCCTGACCTTCTGGAATACATCAACTCTTGGTCGACTCTCAGAAGTGATCATCATGTTCTTGAGCTCATGCAGGGTGAATCCCTTGGCATGCATAGAGTTCATGGCGTGGTCAAGCATCTGTGGTGTCGCATACGTATCCTTGATCTTGTACCTCGATAGAGTAACAAAGAGGGACATGGGGTTGGTAGCGAACTCGATAGGCGACAGGAGGTAAGTCGGTGTGCCAATATAGATGCCCATGAGACATGTGTGGATGAAACCCAGTCCAGTTGTGCTTCGGACACATCCAAGAACTGGTCGCGTGCTTGTCATTTGGCAGGTTTCCTTTTGGACCTTGCACATGCCCATGATAGTATCATGTCCAAGTTGAACCGCGATGCGTCGTTGGTCCGGAGTCCAGTACGTCCAGACAATAACTGGATATCCAGGTCGGATCCAGGCAGGGTCTATCGTGAGTCTCAACTCTCTCAAGCCATTGCTCTGCTTTGGTGGCTTGGTGGTGTTGAAGACGCTGGGCATCGAGATCTTTAGAACCTGGGCGGATTGCTTGATATGGCTTGCCACAGGCTTCATCTTGATCAAGTGATCCACCTCTGCGTTTACAAGAACGGCCTTGACTTTGTAGTCGGCCACGATGTGCAGGAAAGCAGGGATGTCTTCGTTGAGTCGGCCTTCATCCAGAGGAGCAATAGGGATGACGATTGCGCCCAGGCATATGCAGGCGTGAACGGCAAAGACGAATTCCTCCGAGTGCGTGTACATGAGAATCATGTGGTCACCTGGCCGCACCTTGACCTTGTTCTTCAGATACATGGCGACAGATGCCACCTTGGTGTCAAATTTCTTCCATGTCACGCCCTTTCCTTCACGGCCCCTGCCGTCGATCGTGCAGTAGGCGAGTTCTTCTGGTTGACGAGCAACACGCCATTGAATGAGGTCAGAAATGCATGAAAAGTTGTTCAGGGGGGTTGATGTCCGGTCATCCATGACAACCTCTCGTCGATCAACACCCGAGTATTGCTTGTCGGCTGGCAACAAGAACTCGGCACGCGAATCAGAAGCCAAAATCGACCAGATACCTCCCATGGGGTCTACACCAATGGGCAGATTGAGTACAGCATGCTCTACGCCAAACTTGACGTGCACGCACGGGAGGTTGCCGAGATCAAACTCCCGGCGACAGAGCATGTTACCAATTTCCCGTCGTCCATTCTTGACAACTCTAGGTAACGTGTTTGGCGCTGTGATCATAACGCAGTACACCCTGAGATGGTGCTCCGTCACCAGAACCTCCATACATCTCTCAGCCAGCGACTCCAGCAGCGCCGTATCTGGCTGTCGAGGTGGCCCGCCAGATGTCAAAGGCGCCGTCGAGGCTGCCGCCGACTCCAAGACAACGACTGGAAGATGTTCATCGTTGACGAAGACGTCAAAGGCTGAACAGTCGTAAATCTTGGGAACATTCTTGACAATGCTGACGACAATGTGCTGAACAAAGAAATACCGGTACTCGGCTACTTCGTGCCCATGCTCAACCCACTCGACCTTTTGCCGAATGCGGTCCTCGTATAAGCCCAGGACAAAGAGTTTTCCTTCAATGATGGTACCCAGCAAGCCGGTTCTGAGAAACTCAGGCTCGACGGGTTGAGGTGTGGGATCGCCGGGATCGAATCTGTAGGGGCGAGCGTGGAAAATCAGCTCCGTATTCTTGGGCTGTGCCCAGAAACCGCCGGACAAAGAGGGCGAGTCAACCCAAATCTCACCCACAGAGTGAGGAGATGCCAGCAGTCCTGACTCTGGATCAACCACAGAAAGCGTGGCATCCGGAATAGGATATCCAAAAGCACCAACCCGCACTAGTCCCGGATCATCACCTGCTCTCTTGCGAGCTTCATCACCAATGGCCACAACCACAACTTCATTGGTCTTGAGCGCTTCGCGGTCCAGCAGAACCTCGCCGAGCTCGTTCTTTGCCCCCTCTTCTGTAGTTGTAGTACCACCACCACCCAGGAGACTTCCAAAGCCGTTTGAGGGTGCTGGCTTTTCCGACTCTTCCTTCTCTCCACCTTCCTCAGAGTCTGTGTCAGACCCAAGATCGAGCTTCAAGGGGCACCCCATGCGCTCTTCTCCTCCAAGCCAGTCACGAACACTAACTACCATGCCGCCGTGCTCCGGCAGGCATAGCATTGGGGCCACGACCTCACGAGCCCGGGGGTTCCTGAGCGGTCTCAGCCAACGGTCTGCTAGCACCTCGTGGAACCCACTGTCCACCGTCAGTGTATCAATCAAGCAGAGCTTGATCATCTGAAAGTTGGGCTCCATTCCCTTTTTGAAGTTTCGAGTGACCATGGGCTGCTCTTGGTAATTGTAAGCAGCTCGTTTCAAACCCGGGTAGTCTGCAATCATGATGGTCGATTTGTATTTAGTGAGGAGGTGGGCGTAAAGGCCGGGAACATCAACGGCCTTGTTGTCAAACCAAACAGTGGTGTGGCCGCCATAGACGGTAAGCAAAACGCTGAGAATCATGCCAATTCCTTGGCGAGGATCCAGATAGGAGACCAGAATCTCACTACTGGCACCGCCACCAATTAGCCGCCCGTTCTTGTCTCTCAATGACGGGTTGAAGGTATCTCCAGGTCCATTACTGGGAATGGTAGAAATGATGGCGCTCAGACAAGCCATCTGGTGCATGATTGTTCGGTGGCTCAAGACGACTCCTCTAAGATCTCCTGTAGGCGCTCGCGAAAACTCGATATAAGCAAGATCTGGCACAACCAAAGGAGGGATATCATCCTTCTTCTTAGGGTGATAACTGCCAAAATCATTCGTCTTCCACCATTCGACACCCTTTGGCCAAGTCAACTTTTGGGTGGTGATGTCTCGCTGAAAGGTCTTTAGGTTGTTGTCGGTGGTCAGGGCAAGATGCGCCTGTGTCGAAGTAAGGATAGTGTTCAAACGTTGGTAGTCTTCCAAATCATTGATAGGGACAGCCACCACACCGGCAATGAAACATCCCAGGAGCGCAATCGCAAAGTCAATGACTTCTGAATCTCTGTAAACCAGAGCAACTCGGTCACCGCGGTATAATGAGCTCTTGTCTCTGATGACTTGAGCCACTTTCTCAGCTCTAGCCGCCAGCTTGTCCCAGGTAATCGAGGCAATCTCCTTGCCTTTGCTGTCCAGCACCCAGTATGCTGGCTTTTTAGCTATTGTCCGACCCCTGTGCCTCAGAACGGCAGCAATGTTGTCAAACTTGGACATCGGGGTGGATTCGTCGTGGGGGTCTTGAATCGCGAATGGCACTTCTCGCGGTTCTAGAGGCAACTGGTACTCGAGGACCTCTGGGGGTGGTAGATCGTTCGCTGTCAACATAGGAGGAGCCATAGCGGCTGTGGGAGAGAAGGCATCGCTGGAAGAGTATCGTTGTTGTGGTCCTCCATACTCAACAGTCTGGCCCTGTTCATAGTGTTGCTGTCCCGCAAAGTCTGAAAAATAGCCTTGAGAGTCGAGTAGTGTCGTCGTTCTGCCATCATAAGGCTGCTGCGGAGGCTGCTGCTGTTGCTGCTGTTGGTACTGCTGCTGCCGTTGCTGGTATTGCTGCTGTTGCGGATCGACGTATGCGCCTTGCTGCTCAGGTCTGAAAGCATAGTCGCCCGACATCATGGTTCCGCTTCGGGTTTGGGGTTCGGTATGCGAGGGGGAGAAGAAGAGAGAGTCGCGATGAGGGCCGCTCACACCTCCAGCCATCGAGCCTCCTGGTCGCAGGAGAGAGGCGGGAGGTGGCTCGGGAGGGTTCGAAGCGCGTGAAGGCGGTCCATAGGCTGATGACGGTCGATACATGGGAGAATCTGGACTGTCGGGGACGGGGCCGCTGCCGCTCCCGAGGGCGGCGAAAGCAGCAGCTCGGTGACCATCGCTCGAAGGATGCGCCGAGTCGTCGGGGGAGTGTATGCGGAGGCCAGGTTGAGAGTCGCTCAAAGCAGCGACTTGAGGTGGAGGAGAGCCAAGAAACTTGGAGAATAGTTGGGTTCGTCGCTTCTGGTAGCTAACGATGTGGTTAGCGGTCACCGCACACGCGATCGCGGGGTGCATGTGGGAAAGCTCACCCTTTCTGTGTAATATCTCCCTCCTATCAAACACGCAAAGTCAGTTAAATTCTATCAAGTATCCCAAACAAGCGATGTGAACAGCCGCTCCTATAGCCACGTCTCATGATGTATAGGAGCGCATAAGGTAGAGGGGATCATGGTGGTGGATGCGGAAGTGCCGGGGGCGCCAACGAACCTCGAGCTCGCGGTCCAGCTCCTCAAGCTTCTCTTGGAGCTCTGGATTGAGTTCGGCCATGGTGGGAGGTTGGCGATACAGCCTCTTGAAGTTGAGGTTTGTTGGTTAGAGACAACCCACGGCTCACAGGCTGGAAGAGCCAGCAAAAGGTCTCGTGACGTAAGGTTGGATGGCAACCAAGTCTTTCTTTGAGGTTAGACCAGCAGGTTCTGGTTTGGTTAGGTTTGGCGGCAGGAGCGCCCAGCAGGGCCAACACGCCGCCGTTGGACCAAGGCGGGGAGCCCCTGCCTTGGTTGGGCTGGTCTGGTTTAGCCGCCCTAGTGTCCATTCATTGGCTCCAGGTTCCATTGGGCGACAAGTCACTGAGCAGACAGAGAAGGAGCGAACGACATCCGACGGCACCTTCCTGAGACCGCCAAACTGCCCCTCCATCATCCACTAGCTCCACTAAAAGTCCCTGAGAGGTTGCAAGGTGCTTACCCCTTGAGGCCTCGAGGAGCTCACTCGTCCAGTCTCTGAGCTTTACTCGAACCAACACGATGCATGAGGTCTATTGTTGTAACCCGAAATACGATCCCATGTGAAGAAATACGAATTATCTAGATCATTTCCAAGAATATCCTCCCTCTAAACAGGGATATTGCGGCACAGAACCCCATCACACGATTTTGGGCAAGTCATCGGCGAGCTCTCCATCAGACATGGCCCAATTGGGAAATGTTCTTGCAGAGCTCTTTGCCACTGAAGACAAACAAGACAATGAAGCAATTTATCGGTCTCGGAGCATCCCTTCTATATGTTTCAAAGATTTACCGACATCCAATATCACGAAGGAAATCAAATGTTATCATCAAAGCTCTCTCCACCTGTTCAACGTCCCCAACCTCCCTTCATTTCATCTTGGCGGGTTCGGAATATTGAAACTCCTCTTCCGGTCGGGCCCACTTATTCGTTCTTGACTTTTCTTCTTCAACTTCACGATGCAAATTTCCAACTCTTCTCTCTCCAACGCAGCCTCTTTCAAAGAGCCATCAATCATGGCTTCGAAAAATCTCATTCTCTTGCCCAATTCCTTCGCTCTCTGACGAGATGATTAATCTTCATCTGCTATTCGGGCAAGCGCAATTGGGCATTGGACATGCAGACTTTTCACGTCTGCTTTCTTGAACATGACACTTCACTCACTCACCATAACAGGTCAACCACTCCGCCAGATCCAACTCGGGTCTGGCTCATGAAACTGCTATCATATGGTAAGTCTTAACTTTGATGCCTTCACTGCCCTTCCCTCCCTGCTTCTATGATGAGACACGCATAACACAGACCTGTTCGGAACTTTCTGTCGAAAAACGTGCACAGCTCTCCTGATCGAAGCGCTTTCTTCCCAAATTCCTTTGGCATATTGCTGGCTTTCATCTTTCTTGGTGCTAACCAGCCACAGATTTTTAAATTGCTTCCGAAAATAAGAACAAGGTGTAATGACCTTGGCCACCCACCCGACCTTGGGGGTTCGGGTCTACGAAGACAAAGAGGTGCCACACCTTCTTCTGAGATTCGGTCCTTGTTCAGTATATCCCTGAACACGGTCTACGTTTCTTTGCTTCGTGTTTGAAGGGATTCTTGGAAACAAAGGTCCAGAGGGAAGACAATGTTCATAGATCCGGACTCATGTTCTCGTGTTGTCCTCGGCCTCAGTATTAATATTCATGGTTGACCCTTGATTAATGTCCCGTCTCGTTCATTATACCCAATATTTATCCGTTCAACTACGATTGTCGAACCTTCGACAGGTTTTCTGTACCGCAATCGTTCAGCATTCAAGATTTCAGCAACAATATTGTGGTCACGAGCCTCGGATATAATATGGATGATATACACAACACTGGTCTCTATATGGACGGGACCATGGCTGCGGCCCAGTCAGATTATCTGGCTAACCTCGTTAACGATCTACCACTAGACGACATAGATTTGGATCCCATGCCTACGTTAAATAAAGGCATCGAGGACGAGTCCCAGGGGGTGTCAGCCAGGGCACCTGTTCAACCGCCTCCAGTTGTTAGCTACATCCAGCGAACACCGCAGGGTGCTAGCAGCAGGGTAGAGACTTGGAGTGTGCAATCAGGTCCTGGGGCCGTCACAGGATTCGGTCCTGGAGGCCTCAATTATAACCCCATCGACTATGGTCTCAGCTTCGACAATTCCGTCAACCCCCAGTCTCTTCATATCAACCCCAATATTCAACCAAGGCCCTATCAGCCCAGCAACATCTACCCCGATCTTGGACTAGCAGGGCGCAATGGGCCATCATACACTCCTATGAACGCCTGGTTTGAAAGCACCAACCAGCTAGGGCAAATGCAGCTTACCCCTACACAAGTCCACTTATCCGTCGATGATATGCGGAACGCATACCACAGTGTACCTCCTCAGCCTGTTCGTGGTTACTGGAAAGGAGAAGATGGAGGATATTTCAGAACACAGCAGCCTCCCCTCACGGGATTCCCTCCGTTCCTCAATCAGTCTGCGTATCAGCAACCAACGGAGGCAGGATATGGCAAGAAGCGCAAGAGGGAGGATTCTTCATCCGATCCAAACGGCCGAGAAGACGAGGCAGGTCCCATTCGCTGGGCTGGTGGAAAGGTTCAGAATAATAGGACACTCAAGCAAAGGGGGGACATTGCTTGCGACCCAAGCTTTGTCTACACGGATCCCTTACCCCCCGTGGAAAACTGGAAGAAGAGGGACGGCGGTGGCCCCCATTTCGAGTACACACCCTTGGGTCAATGGATCGATCACCTGGAGTTCAGCGCCGCAGAGTTGCGTCACTACTTGGAGAATTGTCCCCGGGATGTCAACATTTTTGTCCAGCAGCCTCCCGCTCAGGCCAACTGTCGGCAGCAGGAGTGTGATCGAAGGTGTCGATACGCCCAGTGCCCTGTGGACACCAAGATCATCCGACCTGGCTTTCTCCGCGTGGTCTTTGACGAGTACCATAATCTCACGTCTAATGGGCTAAAGGACCCCTTCAAGGTTGCGGGCTGCATGCATCTATGGTGCTTCGAGCAGTGCATAGACCCTCACGAGTTCTGGCGCAAGAGAAAGCTGTTCCCAGACGATCGAAGCCTTCCCAAAGAGCAGAAGAACCTCATGGCGATCAACCGCGATACTGACAGGGCCATCGTCAACAAAGCCTTTCTTAAATGGATGACGATCCAGAGCAACCTGCCAGGCATTCCTGAGATCCCCCGTGATCACAAAGACTCACTCACTTACGCCCTAGTCAAGCATCACCTGGATAACCAAGTCACCGCCCGGCAAACCTGCCGGGACAGGCGCAACAGGGGCAGACCCGAGGAGGATAGGAACACCCTCGACGTCCACATGGGTGACCTGAGCGCCTACTCCCGGAAGTGCAGAGAAATCAGGACGAGAAAACGCGCCTGCGCGAAGCGCCGGAGGACTGGGAGCCCGTATGATAAGGGCCTCACATGGGTCACTCCAAGAGATCTGCCCCACGACCCAGAACTCCTGGAGCAGGTGCAGGAGGATGTATTCAAGGGGTCAATCCGGAGCCCTATACAATCGCCAATTAAGACGCCGACACCAGTTGCTCCAAACTTTGAGCAGTACGTTCCAGAGGGTCAGGAGGACCCAAACTTGATGCACCTAGATGGGTTGGATTCGATGCAGCTGGATCCAAGCTTGATGCAACTGACACAGCAGACAGGCGACTCAATCATGGTCTTGCCAGAGGAGTGTAAAGAGCCGGATGAGTACGACTATATGCAAATGATGTTGCCTGGGGATATGAACTTCAAGGGACTGTCACCGTTAGAGCAGTCAAGCACGATACCGCAGACACAGCCTGGGGAGTCAAGCACGATGCCGCTGGATTCAATTACACTTGGCCTCCCTAGTACAGACCAATCTCAACCAGTAACATATCCCTCGCCAGAGTCCCACAGCCCAGAGGTCAGCACCGGATCACGAAAACGACAAGCCAGCGATCTTGAGGATGACGAAGAAAGCCTATTCGGCAGCAGCCCACGGCGCACGCGATCAAGGGGCTCAGTAGCGTCCAAGAGCAGCAGCAGCAGCAGCAGCAGCGAGCGTCAAGATCAGGGCGCACCTCTGAGGAGAAGTCAAAGACAAAGCCCCAAGCGTTCAGTTGCCTAGTAGAGAAACAGAGACTGTCAAAGTGGGCAGTGATGACGACTTTTCCCATCAAGTGATGGAAGTGGGGAATGACTCGAAAGGCTTCTCTCCTGCAGGCAAGAGAAAGCCCCGTTCGACAAAGACGCTTTGATCATGAGTTATGAGAAGGGGAGGGGTCCTTGCATAGAACAACGGGCAACGGCATGGCGTACATTGGCGTTTCTGGTTCGCCAACGTCTTTCCTCTTTGTTTCCTCTTTTCGATACCCCCCTCCAAGATGGAGGTTTCTGTTTTCTGTTTTTCTGTGGGGTTGGCTTTCTTTGTTGATAGGGTATGGATAATGAATAGACGCATAGCATAGAGATGCATTAGACTTGGGCTCAGCACGGAGTTTAGAGTCCTGACGAGAGGTATACCTTCCTCTTTAGTCATAGATAATCAAGGACAGTCCTAGTTGAATAGTGGACTCTCGATAAGCAATGTAATAGGTGACATTTTGTAAAGACTTGACAAAGCAACTGAGTTGATCAAGTTGATGACCCTGTTACTGACACTTGGCTGTCATAGGGTGAATTCAGTGTCAAAGGAATCATGTCTCTAATCTTTGTTTTAACGTAGACAAATGAAACTTACAGATTAGCCTTTGATAATGTCGTGATCTGATAACTCTTTGTGTCTGAAAATAATCTGGTGACTGTGACACAGACGTAGCTAGGACTCAAGCCACCGTTCGGCTGTGCCAACTAAGGACAAGGACACACAGAGATCTCGGAAGAAGCCGAGGGATTTTTCACTTGGGACTCCCCTCTCTCTCTCCTCATGTCCTGTCCTCTTACGGAATCGATCGATACGTTGTCAAAAAGACGGGACGAGAGAGGATCCCGCCAGGACGTAGCGGACGGACTGCAGCCTGCCGCTGGGGGCCCAAGCTCTGGGAAGAGAGAGAGGCAGAAGAAACGCCATGCCCATAAAAAGAGTGGATCTCACACAACTCCCGAAGGCCCGTGATATGACAGTTGAGTTGTTCGACAGGGGGACCCGTCTCTTGAGGAATGTATGTCCAAAGGGAGAAGATCTTTGGTGCATGGCACGGGAACGCCGAAGTGGGCGGAGGGGGGGTCTTACACGGGGGCGCTAGATGGG